>JAKOGI010001874.1:0-169930 GCA_029747015.1 Carnegiea gigantea
TATATATATATATATATGTATATATATATGTGTATGTGTGTGTATAAATATATATGTAGTTCATAAAAATTAAAATTTTTGAAAAATACAATGAGATAAGGAGAAGAGAAACGAGAGACCCAAACAAAAAAGGAAATCATAAGAATAGAACTAGGAGTAAAAAAAAGAGAGAAAAAAAGAGAGGGAAGAAAAGAAAAAATATGTAAAATAAAATGTTTGGCATCATGGCCAGCAGCCCACCACCGTGGCCGTGGGATGCCAAACTAGAAAATCAAGAAAATACTGGTGTTAGTAGACACCACGGATGGCTCGTGGCCATTGCTATGGAACGTGGCAAACTGCTATGGGCCGCGGTCAAAGGTTTTGGCCGCGGCGGCCCTCCATTTTCCCCGAACTTCATCTTCTTTTTCGACTCCTTCTCTCTCTACCTCTCTCTTTGTCTCTCTTAACTCACCATTGCTAAACTTTCAATCCTCCCTCATTTCTTCACATTTTACTCCATTTTATCCTTCCTCTTCGCTTATTCGTTCTCTTGCTTCCGTAAATTTTATCTCTTTCTTCTTCTTCTTCTTCAAATTCATCTCACCTTCACCCATCCACCATAACCATCTTCTTCTCTCTCTATTTTTTTTTCTTTTTACTTAAATTCTTCATTTTTCTTCCTTAAATGTTATTATTTACGTTTTAGTTTTAATTTTTGTTTCATTTTGTAACAATGACACCAACCAAAGATAAAGGAGTGTCAAGGAGGTTGGATCATCAAGCCAATCACTATCTCAACCTCAAGGGACCTCCCAAACTTCCACCAATGCACGAGCCCAAGGTAAAATTCCTCACCCTCTTGGTTTAACCAACCCCAATCGTGTTGCTAGATATAATTGTTTGAATGAATGCATGATCGTAGCAACCGATTATTATGATGAGGAATTGTTAGCATGTTTAGGAGTGCTATATGATATTAGGTGGTTGTTTGCACGAGGTGGTCTGGGAGACTTCATAGAAATAAAAGAGCATATACACCGGGACATGACCTTAGAGTTCCTGAGTACACTTTATGTTGAGGTCACCAGAGGGCCTCAATGTCAAGTCGGGTACATTTTATTTTATTTGCAAGGACAACTATACGAGTTGAACTTTGGTACCTTCAACAATATATTCGGTTTTTCACCCAGTATGGATTTACCGAACTGACAAGTCTCCCGCGAATTAAGCCCAAGTGCATTTTGGGGCGAGCTTTTGGGGATTGTTATGTACAGTACCAGTTCATCCAAGTGCACATATATTAAGAACCCTTGCATTCGGGTAGCTCAACATATCCTAACTTGCTGTTTCTTTGCTCGAAATGATAGTCTGAATGTCCTAAGATTATCTGAGTTGTATTTCTTGTCTTGTATGCTTGAGGTATCCAGCTTGACCTAGGTTCGTTTTTAGCCAGGAAATTATATAGTGCTGCTATTAGCATTAAGGGTAGGATAGTTATAGGTGGTATTATGACTGCTATTGCTAGATTTTTGGGTATTAAGCCCAACCTTGAGGATAGAATTTTTGGGTCCAAGTCGCTTGATCAAGCCGCTTTTAAGATCATGAATGTTTATAAAGTAGAGACTAGGCGTTTGTGCTGGATTTACCCTGAGAATCGGCATTTGTCACTTCCCAATGTCGATTAGACCACCTTACTTCACTGGGCTAACTTTTATTGGGTACCTGGCGATGCCAAGGTTGTTCAACCCACACCCCATCCTCTACCCCCTCATTCTAGTCAAGTCGGACCTAGCTCTTCCTCCCAACGACCCCCTACTGACTATGTCAACCTACAAGTCACCCTTAGGTCCATTCAGTATGAGCAAGTGTTCCTTCGAGCTTATGTTGCTTCTGAGAATGCTGCTATTCGTGATTTTGTCCAAGAGTACCACGATGGGCTCTGCGGGATGCTTGCTACCGAGACTCAATATTTCCAGGACTATAAGAGTTGTTTAGAGAACTGACGGGATTGGCATATCTCTTATGTCTAGCCACCCCATCCTCCTCTTCCACCTCTTTTCTGATTGCCTTTTGCTACTCCGCTTCCCTTTTTCTACTATGTGCCTACATTGAGGGTAATGTGAGATTCACACATGAGGGAGTTAGTCATTATATTTGGCATCTAATGTCTAATTTGGTTTGGTGTGCTTGTGCATTGTATATATTATTGGTGATAGTTCTTTCTTTTTGGAGCTTTATTTTGGGTTTATAATCTTATTTGGTTAGAAGCATTTTACAAATATATTTAGTTTTTTTCTTTTTCTTTTCATTTTAGATTGCATTTTAGTTTTTTTAGTTTCTTTTCAGAGTTTTTACATTTTTAGGATTTTAGATTGCATTCTATTATTAGGAGTATGCATAAAAAAACAAAAATAATAAAAAATCCTCCGATGATGATCTTTATAGATTAGGTAGATTTCTTTGGTTTAGTTTAATCCTTTGATTTGTCCAATTGTGCATAAAAATGTTTGAGAATGAGTTTGCAAAAATGAGCTTCATGTTTGGACTATATGTTGAGTGCAAGTTGATTACCCATGACTGTTTACATGAATTTTGGTATGTGTTTACTGATGAGCTAGTTATGACCTTGGTAGATGTCTCGTGAGGCTCTGAGCTTTTAGAGACTGTTTATCAATTTCATCTCATGTTTCTTTCATGTGCGACTCTTCCTTTACATCATTTCTCTAGAACTTGCTTTGATTTTCATTCAAGATCACATTTCGCATATGCTTTGATTGTCATTCAAGATCACATTTCGCATATCCCTTGCTACCCCCTTTGAACTTATATCTGATTTTCTTAATTTGAACCTCCTATTGTAGCCTATGGCCAAATGATTATCTCACCCTTAAGCCAAGACTAGAGGAGCATTCATTCTTTTGCATCAAGTTTGATTGGGAGCTAGTAGGTTGTATTGAGATCTTTTTAGTGGATTTGGCTGTTTGGTGAAGGGATGTGTGATCTTGTTTGATAAAAGGAAATCCCTTGTGTTTTTGTACAAAGTTTAGACAAGAGTTGAGATTCAAAGTTTTGTATGAATTTCCCTTGGCTAACTCTTTCGGGAAAAAAAAGAAAAAAAACAAAATATATAAAAAAGAGAATAATATAAACAGTGTTAGCCTTGTTGGGATTGTAGAATATTTATGACTTTCAACTCTTTGTCTCTTTAATTAGGGATGTATTTTATTGATGAATTATATTAGTTTAGGGAGGATGTTGTATGATGCATTGGAAACGTTTAAGCTCTTAGTCTATGAATTCTAGCTCCACATTTCCAAAAATATTTGTTCCTCTCTTACCTTTACCCAATGCCCCATTACAACCTTATGAAAGTCCTCATGATTGTCTAGTGTGTTTGCATTTTAGTGATGGCAAATTAGAGAATCTTATGAAGAGATTTGAGTATTTGGAATGAGAATTGAGGGAACCTTTATATACATTCAAACACATGAGTGATGAGTACCACACAACTATAGTGAGGTTCTACCGGCATTCTTAGCTCTATCTGTTTCATATGTTGAATTATTGTATTTGATGATTTTTAGGGGTTAATTTAAATTTGACATTATGGTATATCAAGTGGTTTTTGAAAATTTCATTCCTCAGTCTATTTACTAAATGAATTTTTACACCTTTTTAGGCTATCTTTGGATCGGCTTTGCTATTGGAATGTTACCTATATTTATCCTGAGGAGGTTGTGTATAATATTGTTTTTTTTGGTTTTAGCGTTGTTTAGGGACAAGCAACAGTTTAAACATGTGAGAGTTTGATAAGTGCTCATTGTATATATAATTTTAGGGTCATTTTGTTGTATTTTTAGAAGAATTATATGCTTTAAGTTACCATTTATACTCTTATTCTCGATTTATGCTTGGGTATGGTTGTTTGATATGTTTTGCAGGGATTTGGATCATTTTGACCCAACATTTGACCCTCATTTGAGTATATTTTGACCCCCACAGATGTCCATGAGGTGTTATGTTCATGGAACAAGAGAAGAGCAGAAATTTGGTTCCAGCCAAGGCCACGGTCCAACCGTGGTGAGCTGTGTAACTGTGGCCTCTTCGTTTTCTCTTCGGCTATGTGGTTGAAAATCCTCATGTTCTTCTTTATAAACTCGTCCCTCAGCATCAGAACAAGAAGAGCACAGCATAGATTAGTTCATTTTCTTCCCAAATTTTACTCTTTTTAGTTAGGATTTTTAGTTTGCTTTTTATACAAGTAAGAAATCTTGAGTGTGGAGTTTGGTTTTACTAGCGGTTTGAAGACTTTGTTGAAGGCTATCTTTGTCAAGCCCTTCCCTCTCAGATTTCGCTGATTCAATTGGTTTGTTGTTTAATTTCTAATCATGAGTGAGTACTTTATCTTGTTTGGGATTTATTTGTTAATGCAAGAGTAGTTAGATCATGTTATAATCAATAGAATTGTGCTTTTGTTTCATGATTGGTTTGATTTCGTTTTATCAAGTGAATATCGTGTTGTGAGTGGATTTTTGGCCAAATTTTGTTACGCACTTGAAACAATTGAATGAAGAATTGCAATGTGAAATTTAGTTGTTTAGAAGTTGTTAAATCAAATCTTTGATTAAGTTATTGCTTAGCATTTTATGATAGAAAATACTCGATAGACTGCTTTGGTCCCTGAGGACGATATTTTATCTATACTACGATACCGTGCGCTTGTGGGTAGTGGTCACTTATCACATATGCTCGTTCTACTGCTGCAGGCCTTTGAGGTGGGGGCCCTTGGCGAGAAGGGGCCAAGGATTTTGCTGCACCCTTGTCTATAGCCTTCAACCTTTGGGGGCATGCAGCGATAAGGTATTCAGGGCTTCCACACTACATGTACTTGTTAGTTCGTACTTGGTATTCAGGCTTGGTGTGATTGGTTCTTCCACACCTTCCATAGGGCATCACTGAGCCTAGAGGGCAGCTCTTGGGAGGAGTGGGAGAAGGTTTCTTCTGGTTCACACTCTCACTCGGAGTTCCTCGCTCAATCCTTTTTCTCTTTTGGTTGATCGGGTTCAAGGCCCTCAACTATGCCTTCACTTGCTCCACTTCAGCGGCTCGTTGATATAGCTCTTGATAAGTCAAGATTGGTTGCCTTGCCGACTAATTTTGGATGTAGAAGGCTAAACCCTCTTCAAACCTCCTCATCTTTTGCCTTTCAGATGACAGAAATTCAGGGACAAACTTAGATAATTCTATTACCTTACTAGCATATTACATCACATGCATATTACCACTCATCTTTAGCTCCATAAAATCTTTCTTCTTTTACATTTGGACCACAACTGTGTAAAATTTTACCCTTCCCTCCTCTAGGAATTTACTCCATGTGAATTCCGGCCCTATGAGTCTACCCTTAACACTGTTTCACCAAATATCAGCTTCACCAGTTAAATAATACGTCCTAATGTTTACTTTCTTTTCTTCCGGAACCTTTACCACTGTAAAAATTTTCTCCATTCTCCTTACCCATTCCTCCAATACTACTGGTTCATAATTTCCGTCATACACTTTAGCACCATGCTACCTTATCTGCTAATTGTCATGTTTAGGAGGGGTTTTAGTAGGTACTTGGGGAATCCACTTCATCAGTTCAGCTACTAAAGTCGGCCAGTAGTTCAGGTTCCCAATGTTGTTAGCTAACTTAGGGGGAATTGGTAGCATTTCGGGAAAATTTGATGGCACATGACATGAGGCTTGTTCACCCCGATCCCTGGCCATGCTCCGAGTCATCCCCTATATGAGTCTCCGCATTGTTTCGCACCCCTTCATACATTTTGATCATACATTAAATGAAGCAATTCAATCACTGGAATATCTCAACATATGAGATAAGCATGCCCAACAAGTACATTTAATGTGGCTCAAATATTATTTAAAACAAAACCTAAAGCTTCATTATATCATTTCATAACTGCTTTATTTACATACATAGCTGCCTCTTCATAAACATGATCAACGAAACTATATCACATCTAACTTACAAAGTAAGATCAGCCCTGACTCCTACCCCAACCCAAAACACTAACTAGCCCCTAACCACTTAGTCCACCACATACCCAAAAAGAGAGACGGGCCATGTCACTCACGATTGGAAGGATTTGACGGAGTATACACAATGTCATATGTTACACAAAATGCGCCTATCTACTCCGACTATGCCATATACATGTGGGGCTCAAAATGTACCTACTCAAGTCAAGACCTGAAACAACCTAACGATCCTTAGATGGATCATAATCTAGGTCAGACTCATCCTTAGGCTCCTCGCCTGAGTCGAAGCTACTGTACGATGCTCCAAACTCCACCTTGTCGACCTCCTAATCCTCCTGCTGCTCTGCCACTGCCTCAGCAATCTCCTCATCAATCGGCTGCTCCTCCACTATCTCATCAATCTCCTGATCCTCCTCTAGATCGTCCTCTTCCACTAGATGCTCCTCTAGACCCTCCATGGGCTTATCATTAGAACTAAGCACCGCGGTTTCTAGTGTATCGGGGAGTGCTACCACCATATGAGCCTCCCCAGAACTGTTGGCTATCTGTGGAATACCCGGTACCAGCGACAGTGGTGGTCCTTGCGCTGGTGTGGGTGGTGCAGGCAGGGGATGTGCCTGATGTAAAGGAAAAATGTGCTGAAGGGTCTCCATGGTAATTCCCCTCTACTCAAACTCCTCCTGTAATAAACTCTGAGGTGATAGCTGCCCAAGCCCCCTGGACCTAAAACTGAGGTCCGTCCCAACCTGGGTTCTCCGTCGTCATGAAATCATGATCACAGAGTCTAAACTCTACCCACGGATCAACCATGGGTAAGGACCATAACAATATGCATGCACGGACTGTGATGTCATGGAACTCGGAGAAAGGGTCTTGCGCATGAGCTATCCTATTAGCTTACAACAGTGAAATATGGGCAGCCACAGATGTACCAGGCATCATATTTACTACATAAGGATCCATCTATCAAAGAAAACACAAATGAAGGCATGTAAAAGATAAGCAATATACATTTCTAATATCACAAGTCCCTAATAATATATGATATTCCTTACTAATAAACCTTCTCACCCTTCTATATCTAAACTCCCCACTGCACATCCCTTCAAGAAAATCAAAACCTGGCTCTAATACCAAATCTGTAACACCCTAAATACATATAATCCAGTGTTTACATTCTCTCCATTAATTTTATCAATTAGAAGTGATAACCCGAAAATCGGGGTATTATCGCCGTCCAAAAAGGATAAGGCTTGGCTTAAAAATAATTAAACATAACTAAGCTAAACACCGCTTATCACCACAAGACATTCACACAATCGCAAACCATCAAAACCATACATAAGAAGTTTCTAGTGTCTCAGAGTTTACACCAAAATATAGTAACTCTTTGTAGAGTACAGTTCTGACATCAAAATATTTTACAATACAGTGCTCAAAGCTTTTTAACACTAATACACCACTATTCCTTTCAGCCTTTCTCGCTCACTTATCTTCTTCAGTCAGCCTGCCAGCTTGATGGCAATTCACTAAGCATGTGCCTAAAACAAAACATGAAAACATTTCGAACTGTGAGTTGAAGCTCAGTATATGCATTCCTGTATTGCTAAATATTCATTGAAAAATTGGTTGGGCCTGCATTGCAATTTATTTTAATTTAAAACATGGAATGAGATGAATATAAAACTGTATGGTCAATTATTATCTCATAGTGAATCCCTGGTAACTGTTGCGATCTGAAGATAGGTGCACACCTGCCAAGCCGATCAGGGACCTAGCCTGGAGCCGTGTGAGTAATTGAAGGGCAATGCCCTGTAACTGATAATTAATGGAGTCACTAATTATGTAACAAATCATTAAGTAAACTTATTCATTGATGTACTGACCAAAACATTATCATTTTGATAAATACGTGCTGATTTCTAAAGATATCAGGCAATGAACATCCCTGATTCTTTTAGTGAAATTCACTGAGTAGGATTATGCACAAAAAGGAAAAAAATGATAGATTAGGCCCCGATTCTATACAAAAATTTCGTTATAGGAACGTATAGTGAGCTAATGTACTTATTTTCATAGATGATAGTTTTAGTTAAAAAAATAAAGGTTTAACAGGGCCTAAAATAAATAGCTCGTAACTTAATCTTCCACCGTTTCAGACCTAATTCCCTAATAAGAAAGCTTAAAAAGTTGCACAAAACTTTCACTTACAAAACAAAACATGATTCCCACCATAGGGTTCCCAAAATTGAGCTAGAATACTAGGGTGCCAGTTTTGATCTAACCTGCGCAGTTGTAGAAAAATAGCCACAACGTTTTCCACAGAACTTAGATTAAAGTGATTCAAAAGGCATTTGAAAGATAATGCACTGTTCTATCTACCCACAAAAAATACAATTTTGTGAGGGGATGATCATTACCAGCTTAATGGCAAAGTGTCCCATGTTTTTAGCTTGTTCATAGCCACACTGCTTTTGTTTCCCTCCTCTTTTCATATAATTGTCCATCTAAAGTCTCCTTAAAATCATTCAACAAAGCCTTGGTCCTTCTCATCATACAAAGCCATATTACTCAATTTCACTCCATAGTCATCTGCATCACATTTTCAAGTCTTCTCTTTCTTAAACCCACTCAAAATACACCTATGGTCTTATTTAGTTGCATAAATGAGCAAAATTACCCTTTATAATCAATTGAGGAAATTCCCATAATCCACCCCCTTTTCAGAATCACACCACATCATTTTTTTTTTCAAGTCAAAGAACATATCCAAGATTCATTTTGCTTCAAAATATATTCAAACAACATGCTTGATGCCAAGAATAATTCAAACCATGTATAATTGCCAAAACCCTAGCTTATAGCCAACTTGGACTCACCTTTGACTCATTCAAAACCACACTAAGACCACCATAATCATTTATTAAACTAAAGATTGCCAAATCAAACACAAAACAATCCATAACCATTACTTAAATCTAAGCTTACATGATCACGAACCATCTTAACTTCCATGTACTTTCAAGCTTCACCAACAATTACAAGACCAAAATAACTCTTATTTCTTATCAAAAAAAAATAACAAAACAAGAATCAAAACCAATACATAAATAAAAAATGATCAAGAACAAGGTTAGGGTTACTCACTTGATGCTTAAAAGAGGGGCGATAAAAGTGGTTGATGAGGATGGGGGTTAAGAGGAGATGGTGGCTGAATTGTTGGTGGTTGAGTGGCGGCAGTGGCAGCTCCAGTAAGGGGCTTGATGGCAGCAGCTAGCACAAGGGGGATGGGGGACCATGGGCATGAGAGAGAAAGGAGAGAGAGAAAGATGTGCGTGGGTTTATGATGCTTTGCTAGAATGACTTAAAAAATTTCATGGCTAAGCTTTACCCTCCCATAAAGTGGATTTTTGCTAATACTAATTAGGCATAATGATGGTAATTAAGTAACAGAAGTAGTAACTTGCTGGGCCTAAATTGGGCTTAAAGGAGTTTAGGCCAGGGAAAAAAATTAAACCGTATGCTATTGAATTTTCATAGATCGAAATTAAATTTTTGCGAGGTTATAAAAGTAATAATCATAGTAATAATTTCTTAAACCATAATTATCGAGGCCTACTATCGATTTGAAAGAAATTTGACGATAACAAAAACCCAAATTGCGTAGTAAGGGCCTAAATAAAAATTTTTTTCACCAAGAAGTATAAATGCGATAAATAAATATGAGAAAATCATCAACATGAGGTAATTAAATAAATAAACATAATTTAGGGATGGGCTATTACAGCCATCCCCCCTTAAAGAGTTTCATCCATAAAACTTATGAACTTTACCAAGTCATGCAAGATTACCTCAAATAAATCTGGATACTTAGCTTTTATTTCGTCTTCAGTCTCCCAAGTTGCTTCTTGGGAGGTATGGTTTGCCCAAGGCATCTTGACTAGAGGTATCTGTTTATTGCGCAGCTGCTTGATCTTGCGATCTAGTATTTGGACTGCGCGCTCTTCATATACTAGATCCCCAGTAATTTCAATAGGTTCAGACACAATGGTATAGTCCGAATCAGAAATATATTTCCTGAGCTGAGAGATGTGAAACACTTTATGTACGTGTTCAAGTTCTATTGGCAGATCTAGACGATAAGTTATGGGATTCAACTTTTTAATAATTTAATAGGGTCTAATATATCTTGGACTCAATGTGCCTTGCATTCCGAACCTCTTGATGCCCTTAGTTGGCAAAACTTTCAGAAAAAGCTTTATCACCTACTTGAAACTCCAAAGGCCTTCTTCTTTTGTCCGCATAACTCTTTTGCCGGCTCTGGGCAGCCTTAATATACTCTCGAATTCGTCTTATCATTTCAACGATTTCCTTGATCAGTTTGGAGCCTATGATAAATGTCCCATCCAAGTCACTCGAGCACAGTAGGTTCTACACTTTCTCCAGTATAAAGCCTCAAAGAGGGCGATTTTGATGGTGGATTGATAGCTATTGTTATAAGAAAACTGGACCAGTGGTAAATTATCTTCCCACTTCTCTTAGAATTCCAATACACAAGCTCATAGCATGCCCTCTAGAATTTGATTCACTCTTTCAGTTTGCCCATTTGTCTCATGGTGATAAGAGCTACTAAAGTTCAATTTGGTCCCACAGGCTTTTTGAAGTGCTTGCCAAAAACATGCTTAGAATCTTTGATCCTGATTTGATACTATGTCTAAGTGGATCCCGTGTAGTTGGACTATCTCCTTAACATACAATTGGGCTAGTTTTCCAACTCCCCAAGTATCTCTAATTGGCAGAAAATGGGCCGACTTGGCAAGTCGATAGACTATAACCCAGATAGCATTCTTCTTCGAAGTAGAAAGGGGTGAACCGATAACAAAGTCCATTGAAATCAAATCTCACTTCTAAGTGGAGATTTCTAGAGATCGCAGTTCACCCACAGGATGCTTATCCTCTGCTTTAACCATCTGGCAGGTTAGACACTTGTCTATATATTCTGTAATCTCCTTCTTAATATTATTCCGCCAGAAGTATTGTCTTGGGCCTCTGTACATCTTGATGCCTCCTGGATGCACTAAGTAGTGAGTATTGTGAGTCTACTCTAGGATCTGTTTCATCAATTCCTCATTTTTAGGTGCACATAGGCGATTTTGGAATCACAAGGTCCTATCCTCATGTACTATAAACCCAGGAGACTTCCCTTTCTCTAAATTTTACTTTATTCTTTAGAGTTCAGGATCACATTCCTGATTCACCCAAATTTCACTGTGGAAGTCTAGAAGGTAAGTCCTGATAATTGAACATTTGCTTCCCCATGGGACACTAGTTGAATTCCCAAGTCCTCAAGCTCTCTCAAGAGGCTCAATTGAGTAATCACCACAGTGTTTAAGCTATATTGCACTTTCCTACTCAAGGCATTCAGTACAATTTTTGGTTTTCCTAGATGATATTAAATCTGTAAATGATAACCCTTAAGCAACTCAAGCCAATGCTGTTGTCTCAAATTGAGCTTCCTCTGGGTTATACTTTAGGCTTTGATAGTCAGTATAGATTTTACATGGTATCCCATATAAGTAATGTCTCCAGATTTTTAATGCAATGACCACGACTGCTAACTCTAGGTCATGGGTACGGCAATTTTTCTTATAAGGCTTGGGCTATTGAGAAGCATAAGCTACTACTTTGTCTTCCTGCATCAGAACACATCCCAACTCATTTTTCGACGTATCACTATAAATGGTATACTCCTTACCTTCTACTAGTAACGTTAGGATTGGGGTGATAGTTAATCACTGCCTTAGCCCTTGAAAAGCTCTCTCATATTTCTCTGTTCACTCAAATTTATTCACTTTCTTTAACAGATTGGTCAAGGGCGATACTATTTTCGAAAAGTCCTTAACGAACCTTCGATAATAGCCTACTAAACACATAAAGCTTCCAATCTCAGTGACGTTAGTAGGCCGTGACCACTCTATGATTGCCTTCACCTTCTGGGGGTCAACTTTAATCCCATCTTTTGTAACCACATGTCCCAAGAATACCAATTCCTCTAACCAAAATTCACACTTCTTTAGTTTATCGTAGGGTTGATGCTCCCCAGGGTCTGTAACACCATCCTGAATTGATTGGCATGTAC
Source organism: Carnegiea gigantea (assembly GCA_029747015.1). Classification (NCBI taxonomy): domain Eukaryota; kingdom Viridiplantae; phylum Streptophyta; class Magnoliopsida; order Caryophyllales; family Cactaceae; genus Carnegiea; species Carnegiea gigantea. The sequence continues at coordinate 12,164 of JAKOGI010001874.1, forward strand.
TTCCATATCCTTCGAATAGATAAGAGTGTCTTCAATGAACATCCCTACAAACTTGGCTAAATAGGTTTTGAAGACTCTGTTCATAAGATCCATGAAGGCTGCGGGGGATTGGTGAGGCCAAATGTAATAGCCCAACCCTAAATTATTTAATTACGTTTATTTATTTAATTACCTCATGTTCATGATTTTTTTTCCCCATATTTATTTATCGCATTTGTTCACCCTGGTGGGGAAAATTTTATATGGGCCCTTATTTGGCAATTCGAATTTTATTTATTTATTTAGTTGATTAACAAAAACTTTGGAAGAATTGATAATTGGGCCTAACAAGTTTAATCTAAGTAATTTATTTTGTTTTTCGTAACATTACAAAGATTTAATTTTGAGTTTCGTAAAAACATTATCGTTACGAAGCGTTTTATTCCCGAACCCAACTTATTTCAGCAGTTTTGAAGCCCAACACGTTTGCTTATTAATCTAACTAATTACTATGATTAAACTTAACCATGTTAGCTCAAAAAAGTTACTTTTCTAGTTAAAAACTCAGCTAAGTTGTGGATTAGTCAAAAACATCACAACTCAATCCACAAACTCCATTTTCTCTCTCCTCTTTCTCTCCCCCACTGCAGCAGCAACAACCCACTATTTGGCTATTTTTCGGCTAGTTTTCCAGCCAGCTCCAGTGATCTCCAACCTCTCTGACGTCCTTCTACCCCTAGCCACCATCCTCCATCATCAAAACCAGTAAACATCACCTCCATCTCTGCTTATCTTCAAGCAAAGTGAGTAATCTTAAAACTTGATCTTGTTGGTTTTGCTTTTTACTTTAGTTTTGATTCTTTTTGATGTTTGTGATCTTTGATCATAACATTTTGATAAGAAATAAGAGTTATTTTGGTGTTGATCATGGTGGAGTTGAGGTTGGATCATGCTAGGGTTAGAGTTAATCCTTAATCATGCAAGCTTGATATTAAAGTGTTGGATTTTGATTGTTTTATCTTTGATTTGATCATCTTCTAATCTATTGGTGTTTATGTTGGTGCTCTTGGTGATTTTAAATGATTTTAAGCGAGTCCAAGTTGGCCATAAACTAGGGTTTTGGCAAGTAATATATGGTTTGAATTAAACTAGGATTAAGCTTGGTTTATGTGTGTATTTGATTGAAAAATGATCTTTATTGGATATGTTTATGAAGTGAATTTGAGTGTGGTGATTTTGTATGCTGTTGGCATAGACGAAAGCTTGTTTACATACTTTTAAGGAATGGTTTTAGCTGAGGATTTATGTAAAAAAGAGAGGGAAAAACTAAAACAGTGAGGGCTGAAAATTTCAGAAAAACAGTGTAGACTTCGGGATTAAAGTGGTAGTGATCAGCCCTTTGGAAAATTATGATTTTTGGTGGGTAGATAGGTCAGTGTGTTAGCTTTCAAATGCATTTTGAATCACCTCAATTCGAGGTCTGCGGAAAAAGTTGTGATCATTTTACCAAAACTGTGCAGAATGGACCAAAACTAGCATGCTTGTGTTCTAGCTTCATTTTGGGAATTCTATTGTGAGAATCAAGCTTGGTGCTCTAAATGAAAGCGTTTTGGGACTTCCTAAGCTTTCTATATTGGGGTTTTGAGTCACAATTAGAGGTTAGATGACTAGGTTATGAGCCATTCTTTCTAAGCCCCTGTTAAGCTTTTACTTTTCTTTTACTAAATTATTAGCTATGAAATAAATATTTTTGCTAACCGTATGTTCCTACAATGATAATTTTGTACAGAATTAGGGCCTAATCTATCATTCTTTCCACTTTTGTGCATAATATTATTCAGTAAGCTTACATTTAAAAATTCCAGGTATGTTCATTGTCTGTATCTTAGAAATCAGCATGTATTTATCAAAATTATAATGTTTTGGTAAGATAGCATTCATAGTTTTTAAGTATTGGTGCGATCCTACTCCAGTTGCATGAACACTTCTTTTTCCTTACTAAAACATGCATTCACACTTTACGAAACATGGGGGTAATACCCCTACTCATTCAATCATTTTGAGGGTACACTTAGCTTGGAAGTTATCTAAGAGCTTCTGACATGGTAACGCCTTAGAAAGGAAAGAAACCAGGAGGGTACACTGGCTATGACTTATTTAGATACATTGTATACGTTAACAACTTTGGGTTACACATGACTCTAAACATCACATGAGGAATCTTCCTCAGGAGGGTTATCTACTACTGGCTTATTTGAGCCATCAGACTCAACTAGGGCTAGTAGGTCCCACAACATGAAAGTTGGGGAGTATTCCACATCGGGCGCTCCATCCACCAGCTCCCTCATTCTTAGCATCGTGGCTTGCCAGCCACGGGGATATTGTACACCAAAGGAATCTATCCAGCGTACCCACATTGTGGCTACTCGCTTGTGTCGCTTCGCCTGAGGGTTTTCCACGAACAGAAGCCTCATTTGGTGATGTTCGATTCGATTTCTTTCAACTATTGTGACCGGTAGTTATTGGACAACAGCGGGAGCAATTAAAGCCGTATTGACCAGTTGAATAGCGGCATCGCTCCTCTCCAAGGGGATATCTCCTAAAGAGTCCACCCATTCTTCTGCCAATATCAGGAAATCTACTAATCCTCTGAAGGTGAACGGAGTGTAAGCCCCCATGTGTACGTGAAATAGACGGAGGATACAGGTGACTTCACTCCATCTTCCTGTGTAAGGCATTTCTTAGATGAACTTGTAAGTCCAATGGTTTTGGGTGACCCGCAGGGGTCCCCACTTGTTGCTCCTAACCATTGCCTCTCAGAAGATGACTGCATTCTACACGGCCAGTTAGAATGGAAAGCACTCAAAATCGTCGATTTCAAACACCATCCAACATCACCACACTGGGTTAGGAATAAAACTAGCAAGCACGTATTGTATAGGAGTACTAAGCTGTATTTCTAGTTCGTGCACACAAGAATGCAATGCAAGCACGTAGTAAGCTCATGTAGGCACTTTAAAGCACATATTTCACACACTGAACTCCTAAAGTCTCTTCTAGATGCATATACAAACCTATGGCTCTGATACCACCTAATGTAACACCCCTCTACCCCTCGGGGATGTCATACCGCCAGGATACCCCAACGGAGATCCCTAAGGCTATCGTAACTAATGACTTTCTTAAAGATTCGACCTAACTATAGGTTAATTAGGGAATTTTTGGAATGAAACTGTAAGAGTTTCGCCTGTAATTGCAACATTTTTCAAGTTCACGTTGCGAGCTTAAGGGCTACCTGTGAGTTTACAAAAATATTCAACAAACACTAGAAGTTTCCCACGAGTCACACACACGGGGTTGAGGCTTATGCCTTTACAAATACCTGTTCAAATAATTTACATAGGTTTACACACCACCAAACCCACTACACGCTCATTCCATGCACTTCCTTAACCAAAATAGTAATTCAGGCAGCTTCACATACATTGCTTTATAGGGACACCTGCAAAAACGACTGGTAGTCCTAGAAAGCAGACACTGCCTTTCATTCATTCATTACCTGGGGAAAAAGAGGAAAGGAAATGGAGTGAGCCAGCACATGCTCAGTGAGTGTTCCTCCACTCCTTAAAACAAAACTATTTACAGGCAATACTACTTATACTAACCACGTATCAAGCATTTATGTATTATCAATCATCATAGTAAGCTATGTGACACACTCGTAGGCTATTCACATGTCAAACATTCATTCATTCAGGGGATATGCCTTCATTCATAGAACTTTAAACATGCTATAAACTTTCTTGCTCAATTCATGCATTTTTAATCAGATAGATTTGATGTAGAAAAAGGATGAGGCCACATGATATTGGAATCCACATTCAACTATGCTTAAGAATCCTTTCATCAAGCATTCATAGAAAACTTTCTTTCTTTCATTGAAAACATTTTTCTTAACCTCTTGAGGCTTTTGTTCTTTTAAAAGAGATTTCATTTCGTATTGGTCGTATAACGACCCTTAGAAGCTTTTCATATTTCTTTCCATGTGGCCTCTTAGGGCCTGTAAAAACTTTCCTTCTTTTCGTAACACTTAAAATGGCCAAGGCCAATTGCTTTTCTTAGTTTAGTAGGAAAATACTTCTGGCATAATATCATTACAGGGTGCTAATTAGGTGAGATCTATTCTCAACCCCATAGTGAGACCTAACGCTCACACTAAGCTCTTAATCCCGGGGCGGCTACATATAGCATATCAGACCATTACCCTTGTCAGGGTCTTCTAGGGTCTCCTAGTACCAGGACTTATCTCCTACGCTAACATGATTCATAACATATTGTCCGATGTACATTATCTTAGCCAATTGAAAACATAAGGGACATAACGGCTAATAATTTTGCTGCCTCTCATAGCGAAATTCTTTTTGTCATACATCGCACTTTCTTTTTAGTTAAATTCTTTAGGGATTCCCCTGCTCAAGCGAGTTCACTCCCAAAATGAACTTCATGTAGCTAAAATAGGCCATTGATTGCTAATAGTCATGACTATTATTGTTTTGAAACACGAGAAACATCCTTCTTCAAAACAACACCTTCACATGCATAATACATCTTAAGAACATAAAAGGGAAGGGATTTGCACATAATACATTCAAGCACTTTATAATCATTTCAACAACACAATGAGCCATACACGGCCTCGCAATCCACACGATTGCGGTAATTATAACCCAGACTCCCTCTTCACATAGCAACCAGCCACAGGTCCTTGAACTGCTGATAGTTCTACCTCAAACCATCTAACTACCATCTCAGTTTCAATTTCACAATCTAGTATCCTAATCATTATGATGTACGGAAAAGCGATACATAAACTTAGGCAACTTACCAATGCTTAACTTACCGAATAAACAACTAATAATTAGCAGTGCGCTGCAACCAACAGTTATAACCATACACACACATATATATATAGGCATTCAAATGACCTTAACTTGAAACGGGCGTTTAGTAAGCTAGGTTAAACTAACTAAGCATGAAACACGATAACATTCATGTATTGCAGTTAAGGGACGTAAACATGCTCAGTTCGTCATTCAAATGTTATTTCCAAAGCTATTTCATAAGCATAATTCAACTAAATAGACAAGTATCGATCCGAGGTGTTCATTCATTGTTTCGAAGTTACATTTCAAGCCTAATTAAGCTGTGTAGGCATAATGCGATTCTAGACGTTCGTTTATTACATTGAAGTCATTATTTGAATCTAAATAAACCACCTAAACATAATACGATTCAAGGGATTCATTTATTACGTCGAAGTTACTATTTGAACCTATTTGAGCCATTTAAACATAATGCATTTCAAGGTATTCATTTATTATATCGAAGTTACTATTCGAACCTATTTAAGTTGTTTAAGTATAATACGATTCTAGGCATTCATTTATCATATCGAAGTAACTATTCGAACCTAATTAGGTCATTTAAACATAATACAATTCTAGGCATTCGTTTATTATATCGAAGTTATCATTCAAGTCAACCCTTCAGGCATGCATTAACTGAATTCACTTGAATCGAATCTAAACGTGCATAACTCATTTCGAACTATATTTTTAGGCATGCAATAACTGAATTTACTTGAATCGAATCTAAACATACATAACTCATTTCGAACTAAATTTTCAGGCATGTATTCCATCTAACTTAGCATGCATAGTTTCTCATTACAGTTTCCGTGAGATTAACTAAACCTAAGCTGACATGCATTACCGTTTAGGCTAAAACATTTTCGAATGTAATAATAATTTAGGAGGGGAAGGACACTTGCTTGAATTAGCCTAAATTTCCACTTAATTGGCAGCAAACTCACGCCCTAATTGTCTGAACTCGAACCCCAACTGTGTGCTTGCAAGGTCCAAACCCTAGCCCTCGACTGAGTGGTGATTATGGCTAATTTGGGGCTGGATTTGACCCCCAATTTATAGAGGAGGTCGACGGTGGTGTGGGTGGCTGGATTCCGGCACGTGGGTGGCGAATTTGGGGCGGTTGACGCGTGGGTTTTCTGGGTTATTTTGGCCATGAGAAGTGGGAGATGGAGGGTAGTGTAGTCGACGGCCGGTGACGCGTGGGTAGGGGACCGGTGGACTCCTTCTCTCGCCGACGACGCGTGGCGGAAGTTGGTGACGCCAGATGCCGGCCAGTGGTTACCGGTGAGAGAGAGAGAGAGAGAGAGAGAGAGAGAGTAGCGAGTGTTAGAGAGAGAGAGGTGGGTTGGGCGTCTCGGGGTCCTGAGACTCGAATTTGTCCCCCCTTATTCTAATTTTCCTTTCCCCCATTAGCGATTAGACTAAACTCGAGTTGAAATATCCTACAACTAACATTTTAATTTAAACTTCGGAAATCGACTAAATAAAATGAAAACGATTTTAAAAAACTCGGGTTAGCATCGATTCAATAATTTTATAAATAAGTAACATCAGTAATAACATTAATCATATAGCCGTCCTTTTTAGTGAAATTAATTGTTAAAAACGCACACAGCTGACTTAATATCCTTGTTGGAAAATAATTCAAACGTAACTTCGTAAATTTAGCAATTGAAACAGTTAGTCAACAATATAATGAAAGTGCGGCCCTTACACTCTCCCCCCCTTAAAAGAATTTCGTCCTCGAAATTGCTTACCTCATAGAAATAGCACGGGATATTTTTCACGTATTTCGCTTTCTGGCTCCTAAGTCGCTTCTGCCACCTTGTGATGTTTCCATAACACCTTAACATGCGAAATGCTCTTATTTTTGAGCTTCTTCTCTGTTTCCTCCGAAATCCGAATGGGTTCTTCTACATAGGTGAGATTCTCTTTGACTTGCAGGGGTTCATATCGAATGACATGATTCGGATCGGGAACCTATTTTCGAAGATTGGATACATGAAATACGTCGTGAATGCCTTGCAACGAGGGCGGTAAGCCAGTCGGTACGCAACCGATCCCACTTTCTGCAGAATCTCAAACGGTCCAATGAACCTCAGGCTCAGTTTTCCTTTTTGCCCAAATCTTATGCTTCCCTTGAGTGGGGATACTTTTAGAAACACATGATCTCCAACTTTAAACTCCAGTGACCTTCTACTAATGTCCGCGTAGCTCTTTTACCTACTATGGGCGACTTGTAGCCTTTTACGTATTGTCTTAATTATTTCGATCGTTTGATCGATTAATTCAACCTTGGAAGGTTCCTTTTCACCTACTTTGTTCCAGCAAGTAGGCGTTCTGCAACGCCTACCATATAATGCCTCAAAAGCAGCCATGCCTATGCTGGCGTGGTAACTATTATTGTATGCAAACTTGACCAGAGGCAGGTTATGATCCCAAGTTCCCGCGTAATCACGTGCACAGGCTCTCAACCTGTCCTCCAGGGTTTGGATGGTTCTTTCTGATTGTCCATCCGTCTGAGGGTGGAAGGCCGTACTTAAACGTAGTTCTGTGGCCATTGCCCTTTAAAAACCATGCCAGAAGCGAGATATGAATTTGGTATCACGATCTGACACAATACTAACTGGTACACCATGTAGTCTAACTATCTCCTTAATGTAGAAATTAGCCAACTGCTCAGAAGGGAAAGTGGCCTTAATGGCTAAGAAATGTGTGGCCTTGGTTAACATGTCAACTATAACCCAAACATTGTCGTGCTGTTTGATGGTTCTTGGCATTCCAATCATGAAATCCATGGTGATGTGTTCCCATTTTCACACCGGGATTGGCAAGGGTTGTAGTAGTCCTCTAGGTTTCTGATGCTCGGTTTTCACCCTTTAACACGTAAGACATTAAGCCACGTAGTCCACAGTGTCCCTTTTTATCCCATTCCACCAATAATGAGTTTTCAAGTAATGATACATCTTCGTGCCTCCAGGGTGAGTAGCAAGTGTGGAATTATGCGCTTCTTTTAACAACTCCTTTTTGAGAGCTATTATGTTTGGTACAAAGAGTCTATTCTCATGCCAGAGCACTTCATTTTGGATGGAAAATTCCTTATTCTTTCCTTCTTCCACGCCCTTCGTTATCTTCATAGGTTCAGGGTCATCCTTCTGCTGTTGCTTGATCTATTCAACCAATGGTAAAGAGATTTGAAGCATTGCTAGGTAGCCTTGATTCCCTGGCAGTACTACCTTTATTTGCAGCACGTTGAGCTCTTTCAAGAGTCTCTTTTCTTGTGTAAGTAGGCAGGCTACAGATCTAGTAGATTTTCTACTCAGTGTGTCAGCCACCATGTTTGCCTTGCTAGGGTGATACTTGACCTCCATATCATAGTCTTTCAGGAGCTCTAACCATCTTCTTTGCCTCATATTCAATTCTTTCTGAGTAAAAATATACTTTAGGCTCTTATGAACAGTATGTACTTCACACCTTACTCTATAGAGGTAATGTCTCCAGATTTTCAAGGCAAACACAATCGCGGCCAATTCTAGGGTGTGCGTTGGATAATTTTCTTCGTAAGGCTTCAATTGGTGAGAGGCATAAGCGATAACTCTGCCTTTTTACATTAATACACATCCCAGTTCCTTCTTGGATGCATCACTGTAGATTACAAACCTTTCATTGCCCTCAGGTATTGCTAGTATTGGGGTAGATACCAATCGTTTCCTTAGTTCCTAAAAGGTATCTTCGCACTCTGTGGTCCATTAAAATTTATTGGTCTTCTGAAGTAATTTGGTGATAGGTAAGGCTAGTTTAGAAAATCCTTCTACAAATCTTCGATAGTAGCCAGCCATACCTAAGAAGCTTCGCACTTCAGAGGCATTTGTGGGTCTTGGCCAATTTATAGTGGCCTTTACCTTTACCGGGTCTACCGATATGCCATCTTTGGTCACTATATGTCCTAGAAATTGCACCTTATCTAACCAAAACTCACACTTTTTAAGCTTGGCATATAGCTTGTGCTCTTCTAAGGTTTTCAACACCGTTCGTAAGTGGTTTGCATGTTCTTCCCTGGTCTTAGAGTACACCAAGATATCATCGATGAATACCACTATAAATTTATCGAGGAAGGGTCTAAAGACCCTGTTCATTAAGTCCATAAAGAAGGCAGGAGCATTTATTAATCTAAATGGTAATACTAAGAACTCATAATACCCGTATCGAGTGTGACAGGCGATTTTAGGCACATCTTCCTTCTTGATTTTTAATTGATGGTACCCCGATCTTAAATCAATCTTTGAGAACACCAAAGCACCAGCCAACTGATCAAACAAGTCGTCAATTCAAGGAAGTGGGTATTTATTCTTAATCATCACCTTCTTTAGCTCTCGATAGTCGATACACAACCTCAAACTTCCATCTTTCTTTTTCACAAATAGCACTAGTGCTCCCCAGGTTGAAACACTAGGCTGAATTAACCCATTGTCTAGCAACTCCTGTAACTGAGTTTTCAAATTTGTCAATTCAGCAAGTGCCATTCAATAAGGTGCCTTGGATATTGGGGCAGTTCCAGGCACAAGTTCAATGGTAAACTCGATTTCTCGATCAGGTGGTGGCCCCGGTACCTCTTGGAATACTTGCAGGAATTCCCTTGCTACTGGAATCTCGTTTAGGTCTAGCTCTTCTGGTTCTGTGGCCTCAATTGCACACAGATAACCCTGACATCCTTTCCTCAGCATCTTGATTGCTTACATAGCAGATACAGTTAGAATTGTCACTTGGTGGCCACTTCCCTTAAAGGTTACTCTTTCTCCATTAGGGGCCGAGAAGGTAATTAACTTCCTTTCGCAGTTAATAGTAACTTTATGCCTAGTTAACCAGTCCATCCCTAGAATAACATCCCAGCCTTGTATATCTAGTTGTACTAGATCTACAGGTACAACTCTCACTTCCAACTGAATAGTACAGTTTTTAAAAACAACATCAGTGTAGTAAGTAGATCCTAAGCGAGTGGTCACATAAAGTTGCACATCCATCTCACTAGGCTTACTGGTGAGTTTCTTTGTAAAGGTAGAATTTACAAAAGAATGTGTGGCACCCGAATCAAATAAAACATGAGCATAAAGATGTTTGATAAGGTACCTGATACAGTGATAGTGGGGTCCTCTGCCTCTTCACCTTCTAGAGAAAACACTTGGCCACCTGCTTGCGGCCTCTTTCCACCCCGGCTGCCCCCCGAAGTTGCATTCGTAGGAGGGTGCCCTTTTTGCGAGACTGGATTAGCTCCCGTGCCTGAACCTTGGGTGCTGCTTTGTCGATTCTACGCCTTATTGTGGCAGTTTGCAATCTTGTGATCTATAACACCACACCCGTAGCATTCTTGTGTACCAGATCTGCACTGACCAGAATGCATACACCCACACTGGTTATAGGGCTCCATCTCTTGCCTCGGTATGACTTGTTTTCCTTTGCCCCGATTGTTGAAGTTTCTGGATTTGCTGTTCCCCTAGGCACTGGATCCTCCTGGGCCAAATTTCCTTTTGGCTAAGCCCATTCGCCGACTCTCAGCCTCAGTCTCTTCTATGACTCGGGCTATTTTAACTGCTCTTGGATACATCTCCTGGAAACTAGTAAAGACATGCCCACCTATCATTCGCTTAATTGATCTTCTTAAGCCTTGTTCAAAATGATCCATTTTCATCTCCTCGGTGGCGCCTGGTTTGGTGCGAAGTGACTAAGCTCATTAAACTTTGCAGTGTGTTCCATCACACTCATTTGCCCCTATTATAGGCGTAAAACCTCTTGTTCCTTAGTGCTTTTCATGTCCTGAGGATAATATTGGGCATCCATCATAGTCTTTAGTTGTTCCCAAGTTAAAGCTGGTTCACCAGCTCAGGGTTTGACAGTCCCCCACTAGAATTCGGCCTCTTTTTCAAATTGATGGGTCGCTAGGCGCACTTTAAAGCCTTCGGGGCATTCCATTACCTCAAGTAAGTTCTCCATTCTTCTCAACCACTCCTCATATGCAAGGGGGTCGGTTCCATCGCCAAACTTTGGTGGTTTCAGCTTGTTGAACTGGCAAATCATTTCCAAGGCAGTTGGCTCTGCCACCGGTTCCCTTCGAGGAGGCATTGGCTACACAACTGTTTATGCAAAGTTACTTAGTTTTATGCATGAAAATAGATTTGTTAAAAGCATTTAAAAGCATAGTAGAATATTAGATAGCATTCATAGTTTTTAAGTATTGGTACGATCATACTCTGGTCGCACGAACACTTCTTTTTCCATACTAAAACACGCATTCACACTTTACGAAACATGGGGGTAATACCCCTACTCATTCATTCATTTCGAGGGTACACTTAGCTTGGAAGTCATCTAAGAGCTTCCGACATATCAACGCCTTAGGAAGGAAAGAAACCAGGAGGTTACACTGGCTATGACTTATTTAGATACATTACAGACATTAACAACTTAAGGTTACACATGACTCTAGACATCACCTGAGGAATCTTCCTTAGGAGGGTTATCGACCACTGGCTCATTCGAGCCTTCAGACTCAACTGGGGCTAGTAGGTCCCATAACACGAAAGTTGGGGAGTATTCCACATCGGGTGATCTATCCACCAGCTCCCTCATTCTTAGCATCGTGGCCTGCCAGCCATGGGGATATTATACACCAAAGGAATCTATCTAGCGTACCCACATTGTGGCTACTCGCTTTTATCGCTTTGCCTGAGGGTTATCCGCGAACAAAAGCCTCATTTGGTGACGTTCGATTTGATTTCTTTCGACTATTGTGATCGATAGTTGTTGGACAGCAGCGGGAGCAATTAAAGCCGTATTGACCAGTTGAATGGCGGCATCGCTCATCTCCAAGGGGGTATCTCCTAAAGATTCCACCCGTTCTTCTGCTAATATCAGGAAATCTACTAATCCTATGAAGGTGAACGGAGTGTAAGCCCCCATGTGTACATGAAATAGACGGGGGATGGAGGTGACTTCACTCCATCTTCCCGTGTAAGGCATTTCTTGGATGAACTTGTAAGTCCAATGGTTTTGGGTGACCCGTAGGGGTCCCACTGGTTGCTCCTAACTATTGGCTCCCAGAAGATGACTGCGTTTCACGTAGCCAGCCAGAATAGAAAGTAGTCAAAATCGTTGATTTTAAACACCATCCAACATCACCAAACTGGGTTAGGAATAAAACCAGCAAGCACGTATTGTATGGGAGTACTAAGCTGTATTTCGAGTTCGTGCACACAAGTATGAAATGCAAGCACATAGTAAGCTCGTGTAGGCTCTTTAAAGCATATATTTCACACACTGAACTCCTAAAGTCACATCTAGATGCATATGCAAACCTATGGCTCTGACGCCACCTAATGTAACACCCCTCTACCCCCGAGGGATGTTACAGCACTAGGATCCCCCAAGGGAGACCCCTAAGGCTGTCGTAACTAATGACTTTCTTAAAGATTCGACCTAACTCTAGTTTAATAGGGAATTTCTGGACTGAAACTGCAAGAGTTCCGCCTGTAATTGCAACATTTATAAAGTTCGCGTTGCGAACTTAAGGGGTACCTGTGAGTTTACAAAAATATTCAACAAAAACTAGAAGTTTCCCATAAGTCACACACTCGGGGTTGAGGCTTATGCCTTTACAAATACTTGTTCAAATAATTTATATAGGTTTACACACCACCAGAGCCACTACATGCTCGTTTCAGGCGCTTCCTTAACCAAAATAATAATGCAGGCAGCTTCACATACATCGCTTCACAGGAACACCTGTAAAAATGACTGGTAATCCTAGGAAGCAGACACTGTCTTTCATTGATTCATCACCTGGGGAAAAAGGGGAAAGGAAATGGTGTGAGCCACCACATGCCTAGTGAGTGTTGCCCCACTCCTTAAAACAAAGCCATTTACAGACAATACTACTCATACTAACCACGTATCAAGAATTTATGTATTATCAATCATCATATTAAGCTATGTGACACACTCGTAGGTTATTCACATGTCAAACATTCATTCATTCAGGAGAGATGCCTTCGTTCATAGAACTTTCAACATGCTATAAACTTTCTTACTCAATTCGTGTATTTTTAATCAGACAGGTTCGATATAGAAAAAGGATGAGGCCATATGATATTAGAATCCACATGTAACTATGCTTGAGAATCATTTTATCAAGCATTCATAGAAAACTTTCTTTCTTTCATTGAAAACATTTTTCTTAACCTCTTGAGGCTCTTGTTCTTTTAAAAGAGATTTCGTTTCGTATTGGTCATACAACGACCCTTATAAGGTTTTCATATTTCATTCCATATGGCCTCTTAGGGCTCGTAAAAACTTTCCTTCCTTTTATAACACTTAAAATGGCAAAGGCCAATAGCTTTTCTTAGTTTAGTAGGAAAATACTTCTGGCATAAGATCATTACAGGGTGCTGATTGGGTGAGATCTATTTCAACCCCATAGTGAGACCTAACGCTCACACTTAGGTCTTACTCCCGGGACGGCTACGTATAACATATCGGACCATTACCCTCGTTAGGGTCTTCTAGGTCTTCTCATATCATGCCTTATCCCCCAGGCTAACATCATTTATAACATATTGTCTGAATCATATTATCTTAGCCAATTAAAAGCGTATGGGCCATAACGGTTAATAATTTTGCTACCTCTAACAGTGAAATTCTTTTTTTCATACATCGCACTTTCTTTTTAGTCAAATTCTTTAGGGATTCCCCTGTTCAAGCGAGTTCACTCCTAAAAAAAAGTTCGTATAGCTAAAATAGGCCATTGATTACTAATAGTCATGGCTATTATTATTTTGAAACACGAGAAATATCCTTTTTCAAAACAACACCTTTACACGCATAATACATCTTAATAACATAAAAGGGATGGGATTTGCACATAACACATTCAAGCACTTCATAATCATTTCAACAACACAATAAGCCACACACAGCCTCGCAATCCACACAATTGCGGTAATCACAACCCAGACGCCCTCGTCACATAGTAATCGACCATAGGTCCTCGAACCGCTCATAGTTCTACCTCAAACCATCCAACTACCATCTCGATTTTAATTTCACAATCTAGTATCCTAATCATTATGATATACTGAAAAGCGATACATAAACTTACGCAACTTACCAATGCTTAACTTACCGAATAAACAACTAATAATTAGCAGTGCGCCGCAACCAACGATTGTAGCCATACACACACACACACATATATATATATATAGGTATTCATACGACCTTAACTTGAAACGGACATTTAGGAAGCTAAGTTAAACTAACTAAGCATGAAACACGATTACATTCATGTATTGCAGTTAAGGGACGTAAACATGCTCAATTCGTCATTCAAATGTTATTTCCAAAGCTATTTCATAAGCATAATTCAACTAAATAGACAAGTATCGATTCGGGACGTTAATTCATTATTTCAAAGTTGCATTTCAAGCCTAATTAAGCTATGTAAGCATAATACGATTCTAGACATTCGTTTATTACATCGAAGTCATTGTTCGAATCTAAATAAGGCACTTAAACATAATACGATTCACGGGATTCGTTTATTACGTCGAAGTTACTATTTGAACCTATTTGAGCCATTTAAACATAATGCGTTTCAAGGTATTCGTTTATTATATCGAAGTTATTATTCGAACCTATTTAAGTCGTTTAAGCACAATACGATTCTAGGCATTCATTTATCATATCGAAGTTACTATTCGAACCTAATTCGGTCATTTAAACATAATACGATTCTAGGTATTCGTTTATTATATCGAAGTTACCATTCAAGTCAACCCTTTAGGCATGCATTAATTGAATTCACTTGAATCCAATCTAAACATGCATAACTCATTTCGAACTATATTTTCAGGCTTGCAATAATTGAATTCACTTGAATCGAATATAAACATACATAACTCATTTCGAACTAAATTTTCAGGCATGTATTCCATCTAACTTAACATGCATAGTTTCTCATTACAGTTTTCATGAGATTAACTAAACCTAAGCAGACATGCATCACCGTTTATGCTAAAACATTTTCAAATGTGATAATAAGTTAGGAGGGGAAGAACACCTACTTGAATTAGCCTAAATTCCCACTTAATTGGCAGCAAACTCACGCCCTAATTCTCTGAACTCGAGCCCCAACCGTGTGCTTGCAAGGTTCAAACCCTAGCCCTCGACTGAGTGGTTTTGTGGCTGAATTTGACCCCCAATTTATAGAGGAGGCCGACGGTGGTGTGGGTGGCTGGATTATGGCACGTGGGTGGCGAATTTGGGGCAGTCGACGCGTGGGTTTTCTGGGTTACTTTGGCCGTGAGAAATGGGAGATGGAGAGTGGTGTGGTGGACGGCCGGTGACCCGTGGGTAGGGGACCGGTGGCCTCCTTCCTTTGCCTGCGACGCGTGGCGGGCGGCAGTGACGCCAATCGCCGGCCAGTGGTTGCCAGTGTGAGAGAGAGAGAGAGAGAGAGAGAGAGAGAGAGTAGCGAGTGTTAGAAAGAGAGAGAGGTGGGTCAGGGGTCTCGGGGTCTTGAGACCCGAATTCGTCCCCCCTTATTATAATTTTCCTTTTCCCCTTTTTTTGTTGCTCAATTAACCAATACAGCTAGGTTCTAATCCCAAACTCGTTAGAGATTAGACTAAACTCGAGTTGAAATGTCCTACAACTAACATTTTAATTTAAACTTCAGAAATCGACTAAATAAAATGAAAACGATTTTAAAAAACTCGGGTTAGTATCGATTCAATAATTTTATAAATAAGTAATGTCAGTAATAACATTAATCATATAGTCTCCCTTTTTAGTGAAATTAATTATTAAAAACGCATACAGCTGACTTGATATCCTTGTTGAAAAATAATTCAAACGTAACTTCATAAATTTGGCAAATTGAAACTGTTAGTCAGCAATATAATGAATGTGCGGCCCTTACATCTTCCCATTACATCAGGCACATCCCCTGCCTGCAGCCCCAGCACCAGCACAGGAACCACCCTCCCCGCCCACACCAGGTACCCTACTGATGCCTGACAGTCCTGGGGAGGCTCATGTGGTAATAGACCTCCCTGATACACCAGAGATAGTGGTGGTTAGTTCTGAGGACGAGAGCCATCTGTAGGAAGAGGAGGATCCCGAGGAGGATCAAGACATTAATGAGGCGGTGGTAGAGCAACAGTGGGATCAAGAGATTGACGAGATGGTAGTGGAGCAACAGGTTGAGCAGGATATTGGTGATGCTAAGTCAGAGGCATCGACTAGCAGCTTCGATTCAGGCGAAGAGCCCGATGATGAGTCCGACCCGGATTACGATCCATCTACGGATCGTTAGGTGGTTCTAAGGGCTGGTGTTAGCAGTTTTCTTTTTGAGTCCTGTTTGTTTATAGCACGGTCGGTTTGGATAGATGTATTTTGTGTAGGATATGACATTGTATATAGTCAGTTAGATCCTCTCCGACTGTGATGACATGGTCCGTATCTCTGTTTGGTCATGTGACGGACCTAGCGTCTTGGGGCTAGTTAGTTTTGGGGTTGAGGTAGGAGTTAAAACTGACTTTGCTTAGTCAGTTAGATGTAAGATGTTTTGCTGATCATGTGTATAAACAGGCAGTTATGTATGTAAATAAGCAGTTAAGAAATGATATAATGAAGCTTTGGGTTTGTTTTCAATAATCTTTGAGTTATATGAAATGTATTTATCGGGCATGCTTGTCTTATATGTTTGAGTATTCCAGTGAATGAATTGTTTCGTTTAATGCATGATCAGAATGTCTGAATCAGTGCACAATAATGTAGAGGTTCACATAGAGGAAGTCTCGGATCATGGCCAGGGATTGGGTGATTAGGCCTCCCATCATCTGCCACCAAATTTTGGCCAAATGCCACCGATTCCTTCTGAGTTAGCTAACAACACTGGGAATCTGAACTACTAGCTGGCCTTAGTAGCTGAATTGATGAAGCGGATTTCTCAAATACCTATTGAAACCCTTCCTAAAGAGGATAAATTAGCAGATAGGATAGCACGATGCAATCCTAAAGTTTATAATGGAACTTATGATCCAGTAGTATTGGAGGAATGGATTGGGGGAGTAGAGAAAATCTTTACAGTGGTAGAAGTCTCAGAAGAAAGGAAAGTATACATTGGGACATATTATTTGACTGGTGAAGCTGATATTTGGTGGAATCCTATTAAGGATAAGCTCATAGGGCCTGAATTCACCTGGAGTAAATTCCCAAGCGAATTGAGGGCAAACTTTTACCCAATTGTGGTTCAAAGGCAAAAGAGAAAGAGTTTATGGAGCTGAAGATGAGTGGCACCATGATTGTGATGCAGTACACCAGTAAGTTCACAAAATTATCCAAGTTCATTCTTGAGTTCGTATCATCTGAAAGGTCGAAGATGAGAGGGTTTGACTTTCTCTATTTAGAATTACTTAGCTAGGCAATCAATTCTAACTTACCAAGAACTATATAAGAGAGCGGCTGAAGTGGAGCGAGTAAAGAAAGAGTTGAGAGCACTGAATCCAATCAACCAAAAGAGAAAGGGGTTTGAGCGAGGAACTCCGAGTGAGAGTGTGAACCAGAAGAAACCTTCTCCTGCTCCATCCAAGAGCCGTCCTACAGGCTCGACAGCGCCCTGTCCAAAATGCGACAGAACAAATCACACCACCCCTGAATGCCGAGTAGGAACTAATAAGTGCATGTGGTGTAGAAGCCCTGAACACCTGATTGCTGCATGCCCCCGAAGAAGGAAGCCTGTAGACAAAGGTGCAGCAAAACCCTTGGCCCCACCTCATCAAGGGACCCCACCATTAAGGCCTGCAGCAGTAGGACGGGCATATGTAATGAGCAAGAAGGAAGCTGCCACCTCTGGTACGGTAGTCACTAGAACTTTCTTTTTAAATTCAAAGCTATTTTCTGGATTATTTGATTTGGGCGCTACTCATTCATTTATATCCACCTGATCTGCCATGCAATTGAACTTGAAAGATAGAAGGATGGAAACCAATTATAGGATCAAGCGACCCAATGATTGTGTGATTGAATGCCCTATCTCCTATAAACTTATTCCCATTACCATTGGTGGAACCACCTTCCCTGTGGATTTGATTCAATTTGATTTATCTGATTTTGACATCATTCTGGGAATGAATTGGTTGCACACCTATGGAGCTAAGATTAACTATGAGGATCTTAAGGTTATTTTGAAAGATGAAAAAGGGAGAGAAGTATTCTTCTATGGGTAGAGAGATGAAAAATCCCGTCTTTTAATTTTTGCTATGAAAGCAAGTAAGTTATTATGTCAAGGGTGTATGGGATGTTAGTGTTATGCTATTGACACCCAAGCAAAAGAAGAGAAAGATGAAAATATTCCTGTAGTGTGTGAATTTGAGGATGTTTTTCCTGAAGAGTTACCAGGATTACCCCCATAGAGGGAAATTGATTTTGGAATTGAATTAATCCCTGATGCCCAACGTATTTCCAAAGCCCCATATCATATGGCCTCAACTGAGCTTAAGGAACCGAAGCTTCAATTGGATGAGCTGTTGCATAGGGGCTTTATTAGGCCAAGTGTGTCGCCATGGGATGCCCCAGTGTTTTTCGTAAAGAAAAAGGATGGAACTTTAAGGCTGTGTATTGACTACAGGGAGTTAAATAAGATCACCATCAAAAATAAATATCCTTTATCGCGAATCGACGATTTGTTTGATCAATTGCAAGAAGTAGGAGTCTTCTCTAAGATTGATTTGAGGTCAGGGTACCATCAACTTAGGATTAAACCTGAAGACATCCCCAAGACTGCGTTTAGAACTAGGTATGGTCACTATGAGTTTACAGTGATGCCATTTGGCCTCACCAATGCTCCTGTAGCCTTCATGGATCTTATGAATAGAGTTTTTAGACCCTACCTAGACAAATTTGTGGTGGTGTTCATAGATGACATTCTGATCTATTCTAAAGACAGAAATGAACATGCTGATCATTTGAGGATGGTGTTACAAACCCTGAGAGAGCATCAACTTTATGGCAAATTGAAGAAGTGTCAATTTTGGTTGGAAGAAATGATGTTTTTGGGACATGTGGTTGTAAAAGAAGGAATTAAAGTTGACCTCCAAAAGGTGAAGGCAATCACGGAGTGGTTAAGGCCTACTAACATCACTGAGATTAGAAGCTTGGTGTGTTTTGATGTAGGAAGATAAGGCAGTAGCTTATGCCTCTTGACAGCTTAAGCCCTATGAGAAAAACTATCCTACCCACGACTTGGAGTTAGCAGTCGTGGTCTTTGCGCTGAAAATTTAGAGATGCTACTTATATGGAGTACTAGGCAAGATTTATACTGACCATCAAGGTTTGAAGTATATCTTCACCCAGAAGGAGCTCAACTTGGGGCAACGGTGTTGGCTTGAGCTGCTTAAGGATTATGATTTGCAAATCTAATATCATCCAGGAAAAGCAAATGTTGTAGCAGATACCCTGAGTAGGAAAGCGCAACATAGCTCACATACTGTGGTGATTACTCAGTTGAGTCTCTTGAAAGAACTTGAGGACTTGGGAATTCAACTAGTGTCCCATGGGCAAGCACGTGTTTAATTATCAACACTTACCCGAGTGAACTAAGATCCTGAACTCCAAAGAATAAAGCAAAATTTAGAGAAAGGAAAGTCTCCCGGGTTTGTAGTACATGAGGATGGGGCCCTGCAATTCCAGAATCGCCTATGTGTGGCCCGAAATAAGGAATTAAGGAAACAGATCGTAGAGGAGGCTCACAATACTCGCTACTCGATGCATCTAGGAGGCACCAAGATGTACATATATTTAAGGCAATAATTCTGGTGGAATAATATGAAAAAGGAGGTTGCAGAATATGTAGACAAGTATCTGACCTGCCAGAAAGTTAAAGCAAAGCATCAGCATCCTGTGGGTGAATTGCAACTCCTAGAAATTCCCAATTGGAAGTGGGATTCGATCTTAATGGACTTTGTTATGGGTTTACCCCTTTCTGCCTCGAAGAAAAATGCTATTTGGGTTACCAAGTCGGCTCATTTTCTGCCAATCAAAGGTACCTAGGGAGGTGAAAAACTAGTTCAGTTGTATGTTAAAGAGATAGTCTGACTACACGGAATCCCCTTAGATATAGTATCAGATAGGTATCAAAGATTCTAAGCCCGCTTTTGGCAAGCACTTCAAAAGGCCTTTGGTATCAAATTGAACTTTAGTAGCCCTTATCACCTTGAGAGCTTGTGTGTTGGAGTTCTAAGGGAAGTGGGAAGACGATTTGCCGTTGGTGGAGTTTTCTTATAGCAATAGCTACCAGTCAACCATCAGAATTGCCCCATTTGAGGCTTTATATGGAAAAAAGTGTAGAACACCACTGTGTTGGAGTAACTTGGATGAGGCATTGATTGTAGGCCCTAAAATGATCCAGGTAACCGTGGAAACAATAAGAAGGATTCGGGAGCATATTAGGGTTGCCCAGCATCAGCAAAAGAGTTATGCGGATAAGAGAAAGAGGCCTTTGCAGTTTCAAGTAGGCAATAAAGTTTTTCTGAAAGTATCACCAACTAAGGGTATCAAGAGGTTCGGGGTACGAGGCAAATTGAGTCCAAGATATATTGGACCTTATGAAATCATTAAAAAGTTAAATCCCGTAGCGTATTGGCTGGATCTATCGGTAGAGCTAGAACACGTGCATGACGTGTATCACATCTCTCAGCTTGGAAAGTATACCGCAGATCCAAACCACACCATCGCATCTGAACCTATTGAAATCACTGCGTATTTAATATATGAAGAGTGGCTAATCCAAATACTAGATCACAGGATTAAGTAGTTGTGCAACAAGCAGATACCTCTAGTCAAAGTGCTATGGTCAAATCATACATCCCAAGAAGCTACTTGGAAAACTAAAGAGGAAATGAAAGCCAAATACCCACAATAATTTGAGGTAATTTTGCATTATATGGTAAAGTCATAAGTTTCGAGGGTGAAACTCTTTAAGGGGGGAAGGCTATAATAGCCCAACCCTAAATTATTGAATTATGTTTACTTATTTAATTACCTCATGTTCATGATTTTTTTCTCATATTTATTTATCGTATTTATTCACCCCGGTGGGAAAAATTTTATTTGGGCCCTCATTTGACAATTCAAATTTTATTTATTTATTTAATTGATTAACAAAAACTTTAGAAGAATTGATAATAGGCCCTAATAAGTTTAATCTACGTAATTAATTTTGTTTTCCGTAACATTATAAAGATTTAATTTTGAGTTTCGTAAAAACGTTATCGTTACGAAGCGGTTTATTCCTAAACCCAACTTATTTCAGCCACTTTGAAGCCAAGCATGTTTGCTTATTAATCTAACTAATTATCATGATTAAACTTAACCATGGTTAGCTCAAAAAAGTTACTTTTCTAGTTAAAAACTCAGCCAAGTTGTGGATTAGTTAAAAAAATCACAACTCAATCCACAAGCTCCATTTTCTCTCTCCTCTTTCTCTCCCCCCACAGCAGTGGCAACAGCCCACTATTTGGCTATTATGCAACCAGTTTTTCAGTCAGCTCTAGTGATCTCTGACCCCCCAACATTCTTCTACCCCTACCCACCGTCCTTCATCATCAAAACCCCTAAATATCACCTCCATCTCTACTTATCTTCAACCAAAGTGAGTAATCTTGAAACTTGATCTTGTTGGTTTTGCTTTTTACTTTAGTTTTGATTCTTGTTTTGACATTTGTGATCTTTGATCATGATGTTTTGATAAGAAATAAGTGTTATCTTGGTGTTGATCATGGTGGAGTTGAGGTTGGATTATGCTAGGGTTAGGGTTAATCTTTAATCATCCAAGCTTGATGTTAAAGTATTGGATTTTAATTGTTTTATCTTTGATTTGATCATCTTCTAATCTATTGGTGTTTATGATGATATTTTTGGTGATGTCAAATGAGTTGGAGTGAGTCTAAGTTGGCCATAAACTAGGATTTTGGCAAGTAATGTATGGTTTGGATTAAACTAGCATTAAGCTTGGTTTATGTGTATATTTGATTGACAAATGAACTTTATTAGATATGTTTATGAAGTGAATTTGAGTGTGGTGATTTTATATGTTGTTGGGAATGACCAAAGCTTGTTTACATACTTTTAAGGAATAGTTTAAGTTGAGGATTTGTGTAAAAAAGAGAGGAAAAAATCTAAAACAGTGAGGGCTGAAAATTTTAGGAAAACAGGATAGACTTTGGGATTAAATGGTAATGATCGGCCCATTGGAAAATTATAATTTTTAGTGGATAAATAGTTCAGTGTGTTAGCTTTCAAATGCCTTTTGAATCGCTTTAATCTGAGGTCTGGGGAAAACGTTGTGGTCGTTTTACCAACACTGTGCAGAATAGATCAAAACTGACATGCTTGTGTTCTAGTTTCATCTTGGGAATTCTATTGTGGAAATTAGGCTTGGTGTTCTAAATGAAAGATTTTTAGGACTTCCAAAGCTTTCTATATTAGGGTTTTGAGTCATAATCAGAGGTCAGATGACTAAGTTATGAGTCATTCATTCTAAGTCCCTGTTATTAGCTATGAAATAAATATTTTTGCTAACCATATGTTCCTACAGCGATAAATTTATACAGAATCAAGGCCTAATCTATCATTCTTTCCAGTGTTATGCATAATATTATCCAGTGATCTTACATTTAAAAATTCTAGGTACGTTCATTGTCTGCATCATTAGAAATTGGCACGTATTTATCAAAATTATAATGTTTTGGTAAGTGTATCAATGAATCTGTTTAATTACTGATTTATCACATAATTAATGACCCCATCAATTATCAGTTACAGAGCATAGCCCTTCAGTTACCCGCGTGGCTTTAGGCTAGGTCCTGATCGGCTTGGCAGGTGTACACCTATCTTCAGATCGTAACAGTTACTAAGGGTTCACTATTAGATAATCGTTGACAACGCAGTTTCATATTTATCTCATTCCCTGTTTTAATTAAAAATGAATTGCAATACGGGCCTAACCAGTTTTTCCATGAACGTTTAACAATACAGGAATGCATATACTGAGCTTTAGCTCACAGTTCGAAATGTTTTCATATTTTATTTTAGAAAAGTGTTCAGTGAATCGCTCTTAGGCGGGCAGGACGACTGAAGATGATAAGTGAGCTAGGAAGTCTATATGGAATGGTGGTGTACTATCATTGAGATGTTTATAACACCATATTGTGATATATGTTGGTGTGGAAACTGTATATTTTATCAGAATTCTATATTTTAGTGTAATCCTTGAGATGTTTAAATGGTTTTGATGTTAGAACAGTTTCTATATTGATCTAAATGATCTGTTGGGTTGTGATGGTGTAAATATCTTTGATGGTAAACATTGATTATTATAGCAAAGTTTATCATATGCGAACAAAGCCTTATCCATGTTGGACGGCGGTAATGCCTGATCATTTGGGTTATCATGTCTAATTGGAAAAACTATTGAAACAATCGCGAACAGCGATTTATGTACATTTGGGGCGTTATACCAAACAACATCACTGTAAATACATAGTGACCGTACCTGGTCCTAAAGTTATCTTGGGAATGTATTTAGGTTTAATTCTAAGTTGATGGCACCCTGACCATAAATCAATCTTAGAGAAGATTCCTGCTTCTTGCAGTTGATCAAACAAGCCACCTATTCATGGAAAACGGTATTTGTTTTTTATGGTGATCTTGTTCAACTCGCCGTGGTCAATATGTAGCCTTAAGGTTCCATCTTTTTTCTTTATGAACAACACTGGGATACCCCACGGTGACACACTTGGTCATATAAAACTCTTCTGTAACAGCTCATCTAACTGGATCTTCAGTTATTTAAGCTCAGTTGGGGCCATACGATATGGGGTTTTGGAGATAGATTGGACACTAGGGATCAACTCAATTCCAAAATAAATTTCCCTCAGTGGGGGTAATCCTGGTAACTCCTGAAGAAAAACATCTTCAAATTCACAAACTACAGGAATATTTTCTGCTTTTGCTTCTTTTGTTTGAGTGTCAATAGCATAACACTAATATCTAATACACCTCTAACATAATAGCTTACTTGCTTCATAGTAGAAATCAAGGGATAAGATTTTTCCTCTCTCTGCCCATAGAAATATATCTCTTTCCCCTTTCCATCCTTCGTAATAACTTTAAGATCTTCGCAATCAATCTTGGCCCCATAAGCCTGGAACCAATTCATTCCCAAAATGATATTAAAATCAGATAAATTAAATTGAATCAAATGTACAAGGAAGATGGGTTCCACCAATGGGGATAGGAATAAGTTTATGGGAGATGGGGCACTCAATCACCGAATCATTGAGTAACTTAATCCTATAATTGGTTTCCATCCCCTACCCTCAAGGTTCAATTGCATGACAGATCGGGTAGATATAAACGAATGAATAGCACCCAAATTAGATAATTCATAAAATGGCTTTGAATTTAAAAGGAGAGTTCCAGTGACTACCGTACCGGAGGTGGCAGCTTCCTTCTTGCTCATCACATATGCTCGTCCTACTGCTGTAGTCCTTTGAGGTAGGGGGCTTTGGCGTGGTGGGGCCAAGGTTTTTGCTGCACCCTTGTCTATAGCCTTCAACCTTCGGGGGCATGCAGCGATAAGGTTTTTAGAGCTTTCACACCACAAGCACTTACTCGGAATTCAGGGTGGTGTGATTTATTCTTCCACACTTCCCACAGGGCTCTATCGAGCTTGCAGGGTGGCTCTTAGCAGGAGCGGGAGAAGGTTTCTTCTGGATCACACTCTCACTCAGAGTTCCTCGCTCAATCCCTTTTCTCTTTTGGTTGATCGGATTAAAGGCCCTCGACTCTGCCTTCACTCACTTCGCTTCACCAGCTCATTTATGTAGCTCTTGATAAGTTAAGATTGATTGTCCAGCTAACTGATTTCGGTTGTAAAAGGCCAAACCCTGTTTAAACCTCCTCATCTTTAACCTTTCGAATGGCACAAATTCAGGGACAAATCTGGATAATTCTGTAAACTTACTTGCGGACTGCATCACAGTCACATTGCCCCTCATCGTTAGTTCCATGAACTCTTTCTTCTTTTGCCTTTAGACCACAACTCGGTAAAATGTTCGCTCAACTCCTCTAGGAATTTACTCCAGGTGAATTCAGGTGTTACGAGCCTACCTTTAACATTGTTGCACCAAATATCAGCTTCACCAGTCAAATAATACGTCCAAATGCTTACTTTCTTTTCTTTTGGAACTTCTACCACTGTAAAAATTTTCTCCATTCCCCTTAACTATTCGTCCAATACTACTGGATCATAATTTTCATCATACACTTTAGTGTTGCCCCATGCTGCCCCATCTGCTAATTTGTCATCTTTAGCAAGGGTTTCAGTTGGTACTTAGGGAATCTACTTCATCAGTTTAGTTACTAAAGTCAGGCAGTAGTTCGAGTTCTCAATGTTGTTAGCTAACTCAGGGGGAATTGGTGGCATTTTGCCAAAATTTAGTGGCATATGACTTGAGACGCGTTCACCCGATCTCTGGCCATGCTTTGAGTCATCCCCTATATGAGTCACCGTATTGTTTTGCTTCGATTCATACATTCTGATCATACATTAAATGAAACAATTCGATCACTAGAGTATCTCAACATATAAGATAAACATGCCCAACAAGTATATTTAATATGGCTCAAATATTATTTTAAACAGATCCCAAAGCTTCATTATATCATTCCATAATTGCTTGTTCACATACACAGCAGGCTGTTTATATACATGATCAACAAAACTGTATCACATCTAACTGACTAAGTAAGACTAGCCCTGACTCCTACCCTAACCCAAAACACTATCTAGCCCTCAGACATTAAATCCGTCACATACCTAAAAAAAGAGAGATGGACCATGTCATCACAGTCAGAAGGATTTGACTAACTATATATAATGTCATACGCTGCACAAAATGCATCTACCTAATCCGACCATGCTATATACACATGAGGCTCAAAATGTATCTACTCAAGTCAAGACTTGAAATAACCTAACGATCCCTAGATGGATCGCAATCTAGGTCAGACTCATCCTCAGGCTCCTCACTTGAGTCGAAGCTACTATCTAATGCTCAAGACTCCACCTCGTCGACCTCCTGATCCTCCTACTGCTCTCCCACTGCCTCAATAATTACCTCATTAATCGACTGCTCCTCCACCATGTTATCAATTTCTTGATCGTCCTCTAGATCATCATCTTCCTCTAGATTGTCCTCGAGACCCTCTATGGGCTTGTTATCATAAGAAAGCACCATGATCTCTAATGTATCGGGGACATCCACACCCACATGATCCTCCCCAGGATTGTCGGGCATCTGTGGAGCACTCGGTTGGAGCGGCGATGGTGGTCCCTTTGCTGGTGCGGGTGGTGTGGGCGGGGAATGCACCTGATGTAAAGCAAAAATGTGCTGAAGGTTCTCTATGGTAATCCACCTCTGCTCGAACTCCTCCCGCAACAACTCTGAGGTGATAGTCACCAAAGCCCCCTGGACCTGAAACCTAGGTTCGCCCCAACCTGGGGTCCCCATCATCATGAAATGATGATAACGGAGTCTAAACTCTACCCACGGATCAACCGTGGGTAGGGACCATAACAATCTGCGTGCAAGGATAGTGATGTTGTGGAACTAAAAGAAAGGGTCCTATGCATGGGCTATCATGCTAGCATACAACAGTGAAATATGGGCAGCCACAAATGTACCAGGCATCATACTAACTGTGTAAGGATCCATCTAGCAAGGAAAACACAAATAAGGGCATGTACAATATAAGCAATACACATTTCTAATATCACAAGTCTCTAATAATATATGATATTCCTTACTAATAAACCTTCTCACCCTCTTATATCTAAACTCTCTACTCCACATCCTATATGAAAAATCAAAACCCGGCTCTGATACCAAATATATAACACCCGAAACACACATAATCCACTGTTTACATTTTCTCCATTAATTTTATCAATTAGAAGTGATATCCCAAAGGTTGGGGTGTTACCGCCGTCCACAAAGGTCAGCACTTGGCTTAAAAATAATTAGACATAACTAAGCTGAACATCATTTATAACCACAAGACATTCACGCAATCACAAACTATCAAAGCCATAAATAAATAGTTTCTATCATCTCAGAGTTTACACCAAAATATAGTAACTCTTTGTAGAGTATATATTTCTAACATTAGAATGTTTCACAATACAGTGCTAGAAGCATTTCAACACTAATACACTACTATTCCTTTTAGACTTTCTCGCTCACTTCTCTTCTTCCGTTAGCCTGCCAATTTGAGGGCAATTCACTGAGCATTTGCCTAAAACAAAACGCGAAAATATTTTGAACTATGAGCCGGAGGTTAGTATATGTATTCCTATATTGTTAAATGTTTATTAAAAAACTCGTTGAGCCCGCATTGCAATTCATTTTAATTTAAAATAGGGAATGAGGTGAATATAAAACCATATGGTCTATTATTATCTCATAGTGAACCCATGGTAACTATTGCGATCTGAATATAGGTGTACACCCGTCAAGCCGATCAAGGGACCTGGCTTGAAGCCTCACAAGTAACTAAAGGGCAATGCCCTATAACTGATAACTGATGGGTTCGGTAATTATGTGTTAAATCATTGAGTAAACTGATTCATTGATGTACTGACCAAAATGTTATAATTTTGATAAATACGTGCTGATTTCTAAAGATACAAGCAGTGAACGTACCTGATTCTTTTAATGAAATTCACTGAGTAGGATTATGCATAAAAAGGGATGAAAATGATAGATTAGCCCTGATTCCGTACAAAAATATCGTTATAAGAACATATAGTTAGCAAATGTGCTTATTTTCATAGTTGATAGTTTCAATTAAAAAAAATAAAGGCTTAACAGGAGCTAAAATAAATAACTCATAAGATAATCTTCCAACCTTCGTTTGAGACCTAATTCCGCAATAAGAAAGCTTAAAAAGTTCCCCAAAACTTTCGCTTACAACACAAAACATGATTCTCACCATAGGGTTCCCAAAATTGAGCTAGAACACCAGGGTGCCAGTTTTGATCTAACCTGCGTTGTCCTAGCAAAATGGCCACATCTCCATCGAACTCGGATTAAAGCGATTCAAAAGGAATTTGAAAGATAACTCACTAATCTATCTACCACCAAAAATCACAATTTTTTGAGGGGCCGATCATTACCAATTTAATGGCAAAGTTTCCCCTGTTTTTAGCCTGTTCACAGTCACCCTGCTTTTGTTTTCCCCCTCCTGTTCATGCAGTTCCCCATCTAAAATCTTTCCTTAAAACCATTCAACAAAGCTTTGGTCTTTCTCATCGTCAACAAGGCTAAATTACTCAATTTCACTCCATAATCATCTGCATTACATTTTCAAGTCTTCTCTTTCTCAAACCCACTCAAAATATACCCATGATCTTATTTAGTTGCATAAATGAGCAAAATGACCCTTTATAATCAATTGAGGAAATTCACCAACAATTAGAACTCCAAAATAACTCTTATTTCTTATGAAAACAACATGATCAACAGGCAAAAATAACAAAACAAGAATCAAAACCAATAAATAAATAAACAATTATTAAGAACAAGGTTAGGGTTACTCACTTGATGATTAAAAGAGAGGTGAGAAAAGTGGTTGATGAGGGTGCGGATTGAGAGGAGATGGTGGCTGAGTTGTTGGTGGTGGAGTGGTGGTGGTGGTAGCTCTGGTGAGGGGCCTGGTGGCGGTAGGTAGAACAAGGGGGAGGGGGGCCTTGGGTATGAGAGAGAAAGGAGAGAGAAAAAGATGTGCGTGGGTTTATGATGCAAATGACTTGAATAATCTCTTGGCTAAGCCTTGTCCTCCCATAAAATGGCTTTTTGCTAAAACTAATTAGGCATAATGGTGGTAATTAAGTGAAGCAAGAAGTAACTTGTTAGCCTAAATTGGGCTTAAAGGAATATAGGCCCAGGAATAAAACTAAACAATATGTGATTGAATTTTCATAGCTCGAAATTAAATTTTTGTGAGTTTATAAAAGTCATAATAATAGCAATAACTTCTTAAACCATAATTATCGAGGCCTACTATTAATTTCGCTGAAATTTTATGATAACAAAAACCCGAATTGCGTAGTTAGGGCCAAATAATTTTTTTTTTACCAAGAAGTACAAATGCGATAAATAAATATGAGAAAATCATGAACATGAGGTAATTAAATAAATAAACATGATTTAGGGTTGGGCTATCGCAGCCTTCCCCCCCTTAAAGAGTTTTGTCCTCGAAACTTATGAACTTTACCATGTTATGTAAGATTACCTCAAATAAATATTGATACTTGGCTTTCATTTCCTCTTCGGCCACCCAAGTGGCTTCTTCGAATGTATGGTTCGCCCAAAGCGCCTTAACTAGAGGTATCTATTTGTTGCGCAGCTACTTGATCCTGCGATCTAGTATTTGGACTGGACGCTCTTTATATACTACATCCCCAGTGATTTCAATAGGTTCAGACACGATGGTATAGTTCGGATCTGGAATATATTTCCTAAACCGAGAGATGTGAAACACGTTATGCAAGTGTTCAAGTTCTACTGACAGATCTAGATGATAAGCTACGGGATTCAACTTTTCAATAATTTCATAGGGTCCAATATATCTTGGACTTAATTTGCCTAGCATCCCAAACCTCTTAATGCCCTTAGTTGGCGAAACTTTTAGAAAAACTTTATCGCCTACTTGAAACTCCAAAGGCCTTCTTCTTTTGTCGACATAACTCTTTTACCGGCCTTGGCAGCCTTAATATGCTCTCGAATTCTTCTTATTGTTTGAACGATTCCCTAGATCATTTTTGGGCCTATGATCAATGCCTCATCCAAGTCACTTTAGCATGGCAGGGTTCTACACTTTCTCTTGTAGAAAGCCTCAAACGAGGCCATTTTGATGATGGACTGATTGCTATTGCTATAAGAAAACTCGACCAGCGGTAAATCGTCTTCTCACATCCCTTTGAACTCCAATACACAAGCTCTTAGCACGTCATCTAGAATTTGATTCACTCTTTCAGTTAGTCCATCTGTCTCAGGGTGATAAGAACTACTAAAGTTCAATTTGATCCCAAAGGCTTTTTGATGTGCTTGCCAAAAATGGGCTTGGAATCTTTGATCCCTATCTGATACTATGTCTAAGTCGATCCCATGTAGTCAGACTACCTCCTTAACATACAGCTGGGCTAGTTTCCAAGCATCTCTAATTGGCAGAAAACAGGCCGACCTAGTAAGTCGATAGACTACAACCTAGATGGCATTCTTTTTCGAAGCAGAAAGGCATAAAACCACAACAAAGTCCATTGAGATCAAATCCCACTTCTACGTGGGGATTCCAGAGGTCGTAGTTCACCCACGGGACATGATGCTCTGCTTTAACCTTCTGGCAGGTTAGACACTTGCTTATATATTCTGCAATCTCCTTCTTCATATTATTCCACCAGAAGTATTATCTCAGGTCTCTGTACATCTTGGTGCCTCCTGGATGCACGGAGTAGTGAGTATTGTGAGCCGCCTCTAGGATCTATTTCCTAAATTCCTCATTCTTGGGTACACATAGGCGATTTTGGAATCACAGGTTCCAATCCTCATGTACTATAAACCCAGGAGACTTCCCTTTCTCTAAATTTTGCTTTATTCTTTAGAGTTCAGGATCATATGCCTAGTTCACCCGAATTTCCTCCACTATAGAAGGCTGGAAGGTAAGTCCCAATAATTGAACATTTGCTTGTCCATGGGACACTAGTTGAATTCCCAAGTCCTCAAACTTTCTCAAGAGACTCAATTGAGTAATCACCACAGTGTTTGAGCTATGTTGCGCTTTCCTACTCTGTGCATCCGCTACAACATTTGTTTTTTATGGATGATATTGAATCTGCAAATCATAATGCTCAAGCAGGTCAAGCTAATGCCGTTGTCTCAAATTGAGCCCCTCCTGGGTGAAGATATACTTCAGACTTTGATGGTCAGTATAGATCTTACATAGCACCCCATATAAGTAATGTATCCAAACTTTCAATGCAAAGACCACGGCTGCTAACTCTAGGTTATGGGGGTGGTAGTTTTTCTCATTTTCAACTAGTAACGTTAGGATTGGGGAGGGGGGGGAGTTGATCGCTACCTTAGGTCTTGAAAAGCTCTCTCACATTTCTCTGTCTACTCAAATTTATTCACTTTCTTCAACAGATTGGTCAAGGGTGAAACTATTTTTGAAAAGTCCTTAGCGAACATTCGATAATAGCCCGCTAAACCCAGAAAGCTTCTAAATCTTAGTGACATTGGTAGGCCTTTACTTCTCCATGATTACCTTCACCTTCTAGGGGTCAGCTTTAATTTGTTCTGTTGTAACCATATGTTCCAAGAATACCACTTCTTCTAACTAAAATTCACACTTCTTTAATTTACCATAGAGTTGATGCTCCCTCAAGGTCTTTAACACCATTCTCAAATGATCAGCATGTACTTCCCTGTCATTAGAATAGATAAGAATGTCATCAATGAACACCACCATAAACTTGTCTAAATAGGGTCTGAAGACTCCATTCATAAAATCCATGAAGGCTGCGGGGTCATTGGTGAGGCCAAACAGCATCACTGTAAACACATAGTGACCGTACCTGGTCCTAAACGCATCTTGGGAATGTCTACAAGTTTAATCCTAAGTTGATGGTACCCTGACCGCAAATCAATCTTGGAGAAGATTCCTGCTCCTTACAATTGATCAAACAAGTCATCTATTTATGGCAAAGGGTATTTGTTTTTGAAGGTGATCTTGTTCAACTCGCTGTAGTCAATATATAGCCTTAAGGTTCCATCCCTTTTTTTTAATGAAAAACACTAGGGAACTCCATGTTGACACACTTGGTCCTACAAAACTCTTCTATAATAGCTCATCTAATTGGATCTTTAGTTCTTTAAGCTCAGTTGGGGCTGCACGATATGGGGATTTGGAGATAGGTTGGGCACCAGGGATTAATTTAATTCCAAAATCAATTTCCCTCTGCGGTGGTTATCCTAATAACTCCTGAGGAAACATATCTTCAAAAGTTCACAAACTACAGGAATATTTTCTGCTTTCTCTTCTTTTGTTTGGGCGTCAATAGTATAACACCAATATTCAATACACTCCTGACATAATAGCTTACTTGCTTTATAGCAGAAATCAAGGGACAGGGCTTTTCCTCTCTGCCCATAGAAACATATTTCTCTCCCTTTTCCATCCATCAAAATAACTTTAAGATCTTCACAATCAATCTTGGCCACATAAGTACGGAACCAATTCATTCCCAAAATGATACCAAAATCAGATAAATCAAATGGAATCGAATCCATAGGGAAGGCAGTTCCACGAATGGTGATGGGAACAATTTTATAGGACATGGGCCACTCAATCACGGAATCATTGGGTAACTTAATCCTATAATTGGTTTCCATCCCCCACCCTCGAAATTTAATTGCATGGCAGATCGGGTAGATATAAACAGATGCGTAGCACCCGAATAAAATAATACATAAAATGACTTTGAATTTAAGAAGAGAGTTCCATTGACTATTGTACCGGATATGGCAGCTTCCTTCTTGCTCATCACATATGCTCATCCTATTACTGCATGCCTTTGAGGTAGGGACCGTCAGCGAGGCAGGGCCAAGGGTTTTGTTGCACCCTTGTCTACAGTCTTTGACCTTCGGGGGCTTGCAGGGATAAGGTGTTTAGGGCTTCCACACCACATGCACTTGTTGGTTCCTACTCGACATTCAGGGGGGTGTGATTGGTCGAGCCTATAGGACAGCTCTTGGGAGGAGCGGGAGAAGGTTTCTTCTAGTTCACACTCCAACTCGGAGTTCCTTGCTTAATCTCCTTTCTCTTTGGTTGATCGGGCCGAAGGCCCTCAACTCTACCTTCACTTATTCTACTTCAGCGGCTTGTTCATATAGCTCTTGATAAGTCAATATTGGTTGCCCAGCTAATTGATTTCGGATGTAAAAGGCCAAACCTCTTCAAACCGCCTCATTTTTAACCTTTCAGATGACACAAATTCGGGGGCAAACCTGGATAATTTTGTGAACTTGCTGACATATTGCATCATAGCCATGTTATCACTGATCTTTAGCTCCATAAACTCTTCCTCCTTTTGCCTTTGGACGACAATTGTGTAAAATTTTATCCTCAACTCCTCTAGGAATTTAGTTCAGATGAATTCGGGCCTTAAGAGCCTGCCTTTAGCAATGTTCCGCCAAATACCATCTTCACCTGTCCAATAATACGTCCCAATGTTTACTTTCTTTTCTTCTGGAGTCTCTACCACTGTTAAAATTTTCTCCATTCCCCTTACCCATTCCTCCAATACTACTAGATGACAGTTTCCGTCATACAGTTTTGGGTTGCACCATGCTACCCTGTCTGCTAATTTGTCATCTTTAGGACGTGTTTCAATAGGTATTTGGGGAATCCGCTTCATTAGTTTAGCTTCTAAAGTCGACCAGTAGTTTGAGTTCCCAATATTATTAGCTAACTCTAGGGGAAATGGTGGCATTTCACCAAAATTTTGTGGAACATGACATGAGGCTTATTCACCCAATCCTTGGCCATGCTCCGAGTTATCTTCTATATGAGTCTCCGCATTGTTTTGCACCGATTCAGACATTTTGATCGTACATTAAATGAAATAATTCAATTGCTAGTATATCTCAACATGTCAAGTAAGTACATTTAATATGGCTCAGACATTATTTAAAATAGAACCCAAAGCTTCGTTATATGACTCTATGACTTCTTGTCTACATACATAGCTGCCTGTTTATATACATGATCAAAAAAATTATATCACATCTAACTAATTAAGTAAGATCAGCCCTGCCTCCTAGCCCAACCCAAAACACTAACTTGCCCCCAGACACTAAATCTGTCATATATTCAAAAAGAGAGACGGACTATGTTATCAAAGTTGGAAGGATTTGACTGACTACATACAATGTTATATGCTACACAAAATGCGCCTATCTAATCTGACAATGCTATATACATGCGGGGCTCAAAATGTATCTACTCAAGTCAAGACCTAAAACAATCTAACGATCCCTAGATGGATCATAATCTTGGTCAGACTCATCCTTAGGCTCCTCACATGAGTCGAAGCTATTGTTTGATGCTCCAGACTCCACCTCATCGACTTCCTTATCCTCCTGCTG
The DNA here is from genome assembly GCA_029747015.1 of Carnegiea gigantea. Classification (NCBI taxonomy): domain Eukaryota; kingdom Viridiplantae; phylum Streptophyta; class Magnoliopsida; order Caryophyllales; family Cactaceae; genus Carnegiea; species Carnegiea gigantea. Next base: position 46,392 of record JAKOGI010001874.1, read on the forward strand.
CTTTGGCACTGCCTCAACAATCTCCTCATCAATCGGCTGCTCCTCCACTATCTCATTGATCTCCTGATCCTCCTCTGGATCGCCCTCTTCCACTAGATGGTCCTCGAGGCCCTCAATGGGCTCATCATCAGAACTAAGCACCATGATTTCTGCTGTATCGGGGAGTTCCACCACCACATGAGCCTCCCCAGGACTGTTGGGCATCTATGGAATACCTGATACGAGCAGTAGTGGTGGTCCCTGCGCTGGTGCAGTTGGTGCAGGTGGTGATGTGCTTGATGTAAAGGAAGAACGTGCTGAAGGGTCTCCATAGTAATCCCCTGTGCTCGAACTCCTCCCGTAGCAAAGTCAAAGGTGATAATCGGCCAAGCCCCCTGGACCTAAAACTTAGGTTCATCCCAACCTGGGTTCTCCGTTATCATGGAATGATGATCACAGAGTTTCTCTACCTAAGGATTAACCGTGGGTAAGGACCATAATAATCTGCATACAAGGACCGTGACGTTGTAGAACTCGAAGAAGGGGTCCTGCGCATGAGCTATCATGCTGGCATGCAACAGTGAAATATGGGCAGCCACAGATGTACCAGGCATCATATTTACTGCATAAGGATCAATCTAGTAAGGAAAACACAAATGAACGCATGTAGAAGATGAGCAATATACATTTCTAATATCACGAGTCTCTAATAATATACGATATTCCTTACTAATAAACCTTCTCACCCTTTTATATCTGAACTCTCTACTGCACATTCCATCAAGACAATTAGAACTTGACTTTGATACCAAATCTGTAACACCCCAAATACATATAATCCACTGTTTACATTCTCTCCATTAATTTTATCAATTAGAATTGATAACCAAAAAATCGGGGTGTTATCACCATCCAAAAAGGATAAGGCTTAGCTTAAAAATAATTAAACATAACTAAGCTCAGCACCACTTATCACCAAAAGACATTCACATAATCACAAACTATCAAAATCATACATAAATAATTTCTAGTATCTCTAAGTTTGCGCCAAAATATAGTAACTCTTTATAGAGTATATAGTTCTGACATCAAAATATTTCACAATATAGCGCTCAAGGCATTTCAACACCAATACGCCACTATTTGTTCCAGACTGTCTTTCTCATTTATCTTCTTTATTCGGCCTGCCAGCTTGAGGGCGATTAATTAAGCATTTGCCTAAAATAAAACATGAAAACATATCAAACTGTGCCGAAGCTCAGTGCATGTATCCCTGTATTATTAAAGGTTTATAAAAAAACAGGCTGGGCCCGCATTGTAATTCATTTTAATTTAAAATCGGGAATGAGATGAATATAAAACTGCATGGTTAATTATTATCTCATAGTGAAACCCTAGTAACTGTTGCGATTTGAAGATAACTGCACACCTGCCTAGCCGATCAGGGACCTAGCCTGAAGCCACGTAGGTAATTGAAGGGCAATGCCCTGTAACTGATAATTGATGGGGTCACTATTATAAGACAAATCATTGAGTGAACTGATTCCTTGATGTACTAACCAAAACACTATAATTTTAATAAATACGTGCTGATTTCTAAAGATACAGGTAATGAACGTACCTGGTTCTTTTAGTAAAATTCACTGAGTAGGATTATGCACAAAAAGGGAAGGAAACGGTAGTTAGGCCCTGATTCTGTACAAAAATAATGTTATAGGAACATATAGTTAGCAAATGTATTTGTTTTCATAGTTGACAATTCTAGTGAAAAAAACAAAGGTTTAACAGGAGCTAAAATAAATAGCTCGTAACTTAATCTTTCAAACTCTGTTTCAGACCAAGTTCACTAATGAGAAAGCTTAAAAACTTCTACAAAACTTGCATTTACAACACAGGACATGATTCCTACCATAGGGTTCCCAAAATTGGGCTAGAACACTAGGGTGCCAGTTTTGATCTAACCTGCGCAGTCCTAGCAAAACAGCTATAACTTTTTCCAAAGAACTCGGATTAAAGTGATTCAAAATGCATTTGAAAGAAAATGCACTGCTCTATCTACCCACAAAAAATACATTTGTGTGAGGGGCCGATCATTACCAGTTAATAGCAAAGTTTCCCCTATTTTTAGCCTATTCATAGCCACACTGCTTTTGTTTTCCCCCTATTTTTTCACATAATTCCCCATCTAAAATCACTCCTCAAAATCATTCAACAAAGCCTTGGTCCTTCTCATTATAATACAAATCCATATTAGTCAATTTCACTCTATAATCATCTGCATCACATTTTCAAGTCTTCTCTTCCTCAAACCCACTCAAAATACACCCATGATCTTATTTAGTTGCACAAATGAGAAAAATAACCCTTTATAATCAATTAAGGAAATTGCCATAATCCACCCCTTTTTTAAGAATAACACCACATCATTTTTTTCAAGTCAAAGAACGCATACAAGATTCATTTTGCATCAAAATATATTCAAACAACATGCTTGATGCCAAGAATAATTCAAACCATGTATAATTGCCAAAACCCTAGCTTATAGCCAACTTGGACTCACCTTTAACTCATTTAAAATCACACTAACACCACCATAATCATTCATAAAGCTAAATATTGCTAAATTAAACACAAAAAAATCCATAAACATCACTTCAATCTAAGCTTACATGATCATGAACCATCTGAACTCCCGTGCACTTTCAAGCTTCACCAATAATTAAAACACCAAAGCAACTCTTATTTCTTATCAAAAAATAATGATCAACAACCAAAAAAAACAAAACAAGAATCAAAACCAATACATAAATAAAAAATTATCAAGAACAATGTTAGGGTTACTGACTTGATGCTTAAAAGATGAGTGATAAAAGTGGTTGATGAGGGTGGGGGTTAAGAGGAGATGGTGGCTGAGTTGTTGGTGGTGGAGTGGAGACGGTGGAGAGAAAGGAGAAAGAGAAAGGTGTGTGTGGTTTATGATGCTTTGCTAGAATGACTTGAAAAATCTCTTGGCTAGGCTTTATCCTCCTATAAAGTGGCTTTTTGCTAATACTAATTAGGCATAATGATGGTAATTAGCTATGTAATGCAAGTAGTAACTTGTGGGGCCCAAATTGGGCTTGAAAGAATTTAGGCCCGCGAAGAAAATTAAACCGTATACGATTGAATTTTCATAACTCGAAATTAAATTTTTGCGAGGATATAAAGGGAATAATAATAGTAATAATTTCTTAAACCATAATTATCAAGGCCCACTATCAATTTCCTTAAAATATTATGATAACAAAAACCCGAATTACGTAGTGAGGGCCCGAATAAACTTTTTTTTCACCGAGATGATTAAATGTGACAAATAAATATGAGGAAATCATTAACATGATGTAATTAAACCAATAAACATGATTTAGGGTTGGGCTATTACAACCTTTCCCCTTAATAAGTTTCGTCCTCAAAACTCATGAACTTTACCATGTCATGTAAGATAACCTCAAATAAACGCACATACTTAGCTTTCATTTCCTCTTCGGTCTCCCACATGGCTTCTTGGGAGGTATGGTTTGCCCAAAGCACCTTGATTAGAGGTATCTGTTTTTTGCGCAGCTGCTTGATCCTGCTATTAGTATTTGGGCTGGACGCTCTTCATATACTAGATCCCCAGTGATTTCAATAGGTTCAGACATGATGCTATGGTCCGGGTCTGGAATATATTTCCTGAGGTGAGAGATGTCAAACACTTTATGCATGTGTTCAAGTTCTACTGGCAGATCCAGACGATAAGCTTTGGGATTCAACATTTTAATGATTTGTAGGGTCCAATATATCTTGGACTTAATTTGCCTTGCATTCCGAACCTCTTGATGCCCTTAGTTGGCGAAACTTTCAAAAAAACTTTATTGCCCAGCTGAAACTCCAAATGTCTTCTTCTTTTGTCGACATAACTCTTTTGCCGGCTCTGGAAAGCCTTAATACACTCTCGAATTATTCTTTCTGTTTTAACGATTACCTGGATCATTTTGGGGCCTATGATTAATGTCTCATCCCCGTCACTCCAGCACGGCATGGTTCTACACTTTCTCCTATATAAAGCCTCAAATGGGGCCATTTTGATGATGGATTGATAGCTATTGTTATAAGAAAACTCGACCAGCGGTAAATTGTCTTCCCACTTCCCTTAAAACTCCAATACACAAGCTCTTAGCATGTCCTCTAGAATTTGATTTACTCTTTTAGTTTACCCATCTATCTCAGGGTGATAAGAGCGACTAAAGTTCAATTTGGTCCCAAAGTCATTTTGAAGTGCTTGCCAAAAACAAGCTTGGAATCTTTGATCTCTAGATGATACTACGTCTAGGCGGATCCTATGTAGTCAGACTATCTCCTTAACATACAGCTGGGCTAGTTTTCCAACACCCCAAGTATCTCTAATTGGCAAAAAATGTTGTCGACTTGGTAAGTCAATCTACTATAACCCAGATAGCATTCATTTTCGAAGTAGAAAGGGATAAACCTACAACAAAGTCTATTTAGATTGAATCCCACTTTGAAGTGGGGATTTCTAGAGGTCGCAGTTCACCCACAGGACGTTGGTGCTCTCCTTTAACCTTTTGGCAGGTTAGACTCTTGTTTATGTATTCTGCAATCACCTTCTTAATATTATTCCACAAGAAGTGCTATCTTTGGTCTCTGTACATCTTGGTGCCTCCTGGATGCACCGAGTAGTGAGTATTATGAGCCTTCTCTAGGATCTATTTCCTCAATTCCTTATTTTTGGGTACACATAGGTGATTTGGGAATCACACGATCCCATCCTCATATACTACAAACCTAGGAGACTTCCCTTTCTCTAAATTTTGCTTTATTCTTTGGAGTTCAGGATCACATTCCTATTTCACTCGAATTTCCTCTACTATAGAAGGCTGGAAGGTAAGTGTTGATAATTGAACATTTGCTACCCCATGGGATAAAAGTTGAATTCCCAAGTCCTCAAGCTCTCTCAACAGACTCAATTGAGTAATCACCATAGTGTTTGAGCTATGTTACGCTTTCCTACTCAGGGAATCCGGTACAACATTTGCTTTTCCTGGATGATATTGAATCTACAAATCATAACCCTTAAGCGACTCAAGCCGTTGCCGTTATCTCAAATTGAGCTCCTTCTGGGTGAAGATATACTTCAGACTTTGATAATCAGTATAGATCTTATATGGTACCCTAGATAAATAATGTCTTCAAATTTTTAATACAAAGACCACGATTGCTAACTCTAGGCCATTGGTACAATAGGTTTTCTCATAAGGCTTGAGCTGTTGAGAGGCATAAGCTACTATTTTGTCTTCCTACATCAGAACACACCCCAACCCATTCTTGGATGCATCACTATAAATGGTATGCTCCTTACCTTGCACTAGTAATGTTAGGGTTGGGGCAGTAGTTAATCACTGCCTTAGCTTTTGAAAAGATCTCTCATATTTCTCTGTCCACTCAAATTTATTCGCTTTCTTCAATAAATTGATCAAGGGCAAAACTATTTTCGAAAAGTCCTTAATGAACCTTCAATAATAGCTCGCTAACCCGGAAAGCTTCTAATCTCAGTGACGTTGGTAGGCCTTGACCACTCGGTGGTTGCCTTCACCTTCTGGGGGTCAACTTTGATCCCTTCTTTTGTAACCACATGTCTCAAGAATACTAATTCTTCTAACCAAAATTCGCACTTCCTTAATTTGCCATAGAGTTGATGCTCCCTCAGGGTCTGCAACGCCATCCTAAAATGATCAGCATGTACTTCCCTATCCTTAGAATACATAAGAATGTCATCAACGAACACCACTACAAACTTGTCTAAATAGGGTCTGAAGACTCTGTTCATAAGGTCCATGAAGGCTGGGGGGCCATTGGTAAGGCCAAACAGCATCACTGTAAACTCATAGTGACCGTACCTGGTCCTAAACGCAGTCTTGTGAATGACTTTAGGTTTATTCCCAAGTTGATAGTACCCTGACCTCAAATCAATCTTGGAGAAGACTCCTACTCCTTGCAGTCGATCCAACAAGTCACCTATTCTCGGTAAAGGTTATATGTAATAGCTTATCTAACTGGATCTTCAGTTATTTAAGCTCAGTTAGGGTCATACGATATGGGGTTTTAGAGATAGGTTGGGCACTAGGGCTTAATTCAATTCCAAAATCAATTTCCCTCTGCGGGGGTAATCCAGGTAACTCCTTAGGAAAAATATCTTCAAATTCATAAACTATATGAATATTTTCTGCTTTCTCTTCTTTCGTTTGGGTATCAATAGCATATCACCAATATCCAATACACCCCTGACATAATAGCTTACTTGCTTCATAGCAGAAATCAAGGGACAAGATTTTTCCTCTCTTTGCCCATGGAAATATATTACTCTCCCTTTTCCACTCTTCACCATAACTTTAAGATCATCACAGTCAAACTTGGCTCCATAAACCTGCAACCAATCCATTCCCAAAATGATATCAAAATCAAACAAATCAAATTGAATCAAATCCACAGGAAAGGTGGTTCCACCAATGGGGATAGGAACAAGTTTATAGGGGATGGGGCACTCAATCACCGAATCATTAAGTAACTTAATCCTATAATTGGTTTCCATCCCCCTACCCTCCAGGTTCAATTGCATGGCAGATTGGGTGGATATAGACGAATGAGTAGCACCCAAATTAAATAATTCACAAAATGGCTTTGAATTTAAAAAAAGAGTTCCAGTGACTACCGTACCGGATGTGACAGCTTCCTTCTTGCTCATCACATATGCTTATCTTACTACTGCAGTCCTTTGAGGTGAGGGGCCTTGGCGAGGTGGGGCCAAGGTTTTTGCTGCACCCTTGTCTATAGCCTTCAACCTTCTGGGGCATGCAGCGATAAGGTTTTTAGAGCTTCCACACCACAAGCACTTATTGGTTCTTACTCGAAATTTAGAGGCGGTGTGATTGATTCTTCCACACTTCACACAGGGCTCTATCGAGCCTGTAGGGCGGCTCTTAGCAGGAGCAGGAGAAGGTTTCTTCTGGTTCACACTCTCACTCGGAGTTCCTCACTCAATCCCTTTTGCCTTTTGGTTAATCAGATTAAAGGCCCTCAACTCTGCCTTCACTCGCTTCGCTTCCCCAGCTCGTTTATATAGCTCTTGATAAGTCAATATTGGTTGTCCAGCTAACTGATTTCGGATGTAAAAGGCCAAACCCTGTCCAAACCTCCTTATCTTTAACCTTTCGAATGACACTAATTCAGGGACAAATCTGGATAATTCTGTAAACTTACTGGTACACTACATCACAGTTATGTTACAACTCATCGTTAGCTCCATGAACTCTTTCTTCTTTTCCCTTTAGACCACAACTCAGTAAAATGTTGCGCTTAACTCCTCTAGGAATTTACTCCAAGTGAATTCAGGCCTTACGACCCTACCCTTAACATTGTTGCAGCAAATATCAGCTTCACCAGTCAAATAATACGTCTAAATGCTTACTTTCTTTTCTTCTGGAATCTCTACCACTGTAAAAATTTTCTCCATCCCCCTTACCCATTCGTCCAATGCTGTCGGATCATATTTTCGTCACACACTTTAGGGTTGCGGCGTGTTACCCTATCTGCTAATTTATCATCTTTAGGAGGGGTTTCAATAGGTACTTGGGGAATCTACTTCATCAGTTCAGCTACTAAAGTTGGCCAGTAGTTCGAGCTCCTAATGTTGTTAGCAAACTCAGGGGGAATTGATGGCATTTTGTCAAAATTTGGTGGCGTATGACACGAGGCTTGTTCACCCGATCCCTAGCCATGCTTTAAGTCATCCCCTATGTGAGTGTCCACATTATTTTGCATTGATTAATACATTTTGGTCATACATTAATTGAAACAATTCAATCACTAGAGTATCTCAACATATAAGATAAGCATGCCCAACAAGTGCATTTGATACGGCTCAAATATTATTTTAAACAGATCCCAAATCTTCATTATATCATCCCATAATTACTTGTTTACATACATAGCTGCATGTTTATATACATGATCAATAAGACTATACCACATCTAACAGACTAAGTAAGATCAGCTCTGACTCTAACCCCAACCTAAAACATTAACTAGCTCCTAGACACTAAATCTGTCACATGCCCAAAAAGAGAGACGGACCATGTCATCACAGTCAGAAGGATTTGACTGACTATATATAATGTTATATGCTACATAAAATGCTTCTATCCAATCCGACCATGCTATATATACATGCGGGGCTGAAAATGTACCTACTCAAGTCACGACCTGAAATAACCTATCTGTCCCTAGATGGATTTGCAATATGGGTCAGACTCATCCTCAGGCTCCTCTCCCAAGTCGAAGCTACTATCTGATGCTCCAAACTCCACCTCGTTGACTTCCTAATCCTCGTACTGCTCTCCCACTACCTCAATAATTTTCTCATTAATCGGCTGCTCCTCTATTATCTCAATCAATCCCCTGATCCTCCTCTAGATCGTCCTCTTCCTCTAGATGGTTATCAAGACCCTCCATGGACTTATCATTAGAACTAAGCACCATGATCTCCGGTGTGTCGGGGAGATCCACCACCACTTGAGCCTCCGTACGATCTCCACTACGAGCGGCGATGGTGGTCCCTATGCTGGTGCTAGGTGGTGCAGGCAGGGGATGTGCTTGATGTAAAGTAAAAACGTGCTGAAGGATCTCCATGGCAATCCCCCTCTGCTTGAACTCCTCCCGCAACAACTCCGAGGTGATAGTCGCCCAAGCCTCTTAGACCTGAAACCTAGGCTCATGAAGAAAGGACACTCCACATGAGCTATCACGCTGCCATGCAAAGGTGAAATATGGGCAGCCGCAGATGCACCAAGCATCATATTAATTGCGTAAAGTTCCATCTAGCAAGGAAAACACAAGTGAGGGAATGTACTAGATGAGCAATACACATTTCTAGTATCACAAGTCTCTGATAATATACGATATTCCTTACTAATAAACCTTCTCACCATCCTATATCTAAACTCCTTGCTCTACATCCCATCAAGCAAATCAAAACCTGGCTCTGATGCCAAATATGTGATGCCCCAAATACACATAATCCACTGTTTGCATTCTCTCCATTAATTTTATCAATTAGAAGTGATAACCCAAAGATTGGGACGTTACCATCGTTTAAAAAGGACAAGGCTTAGCTTAAAAATAATTAAACATAATTAAGCTGAACATCACTTATCACCATAAGACATTCACACAATCACAAACAATCAAAAGCATACATAAATAGTTTCTAGGATCTTAGAGTTTACACCAAAATATAGTTACTCTTTGTAGAGTATATATTTCTGACATCATAATATTTCACAATACAATGCTCAAAGCATTTCAATACTAATACACCAGTATTCCTTTCAGACCTTCTCGTTTACTTATCTTCTTCAGTTGACCTCCTAGCCTAAGGGCAATTCAGTGAGCATTTGCCTAAAACAAAACATGAAAACATTTCGAACTGTAAGCCGAAGCTTAGTATATGCATTTCGATATTGTTAAATGTTCATTAAAAAACTGGTTGGGCCCACATTGCAATTCATTTTAATTTAAAACAAGGAATGAGGTGAATATAAAACCTCATGGTCAATTATTATCTCATAGTGAACCCCTGATAACTGTTGCAATCTGAATATAGGTGTACACCTGTAAGCTGATCGGCGGACCTGGCCTGAAGCCACACGGGTAGCTGAAGGGCAATGCCCTATAACTAATAACTGATGGGGTCACTAATTATGTGACAAATCATTCAGTAAACTGATTCATTGATGTATTGACCAAAACATTATAATTCTCATAAATACGTGCTGATTTCTAAATATACGGGTAATGAATGTATCTGGTTCTTTTAATGAAATTGACTGAGTAGGATTATGCATAAAAAGGGATGGATATGAAAGATTGGCCCTGATTCGATACAAAAATATAGTTATAGGAACATATAGTTTACAAATGTACTTATTTTCATAGTTGATGGTTTCAGTTAAAAAAAAATAAAGGTTTAACAGGAGCTGAAATAAACAGCTTATTATTTAATCATTTGGCCTCTGCTTGAGACCTAATTCCATAATAAGAAAGCTTAAAAAGTTTCGCAAAACTTTCACTTACAACACAAAACATGATTCCCACCATAGGGTTCTCAAAATCGAGCTAGAAGACTTAGGGCGCTAGTTTTGATCTAACCTATGCAATCCTAGCAAAATGGCCATATTTTCACAAAACTCAAATTAAAGCGATTCAAAAGGCATTTGAAAGATAATTCACTGATCTATCTACCCACAAAAATCATAATTTTTTGAGGGGCTGATCATTACCATTTAATGGCAAAGTCTCCCCTATTTTTAGCCTGTTCACAGCCATGCTACATTTATTTCCCCCTTCTTTTCATATAATTCCCCATCTAAAATCACTCCTTAAAATCATTCAACAAAGCCTTGGTCCTTCCCATCATCATACAAAGCCAAATTACTCAATTTCACTTCATAATCATCCACATCACATTTTCAAGTCTTCTCTTTCTCAAACCCACTTAAAATACACCCATGATCTTAGTTGGTTACATAAATGAGCAAAATGATCCTTTACAATCAATTGAGCGAATTTCTATAATTCACCCCTTTTTTAAGAATCACACCACATCATGTTTTTCAAGTCAAAGAAACACATCCAAGATTTATTTTGCATCGAAGTATATTCAAACAACATGCTTGATGCCAAGAATAATTCAAACCGTACATAATTGCCAAAACCTTAGCTTATAGCCAACTGGGGCTCACCTTCAACTCACTCAAAACCACATCAACACCACCATAATCATTGATGAAGCTAAAAATTGCCAAATCAAGCACAAAAGAATCCATAAACATTAGTTAAATCTAAGCTTGCATCTACTTTCAAGCTTCACCCATAATTAAAACGCCAAAATAACTCTTATTTCTTTTCCAAACAACATGATCAACAACCAAAAATAACAAAATAAGAATCAAAACCAATACATAAATCAAAAATTATCAAGAACAAGGTTAGGGTTACTCACTTGATGCTTAAAAGAGGGTGAAAAAAGTGGTTGATGCGGGTGGCAGTTAAGAGGAGATGGTGGTGGAGTTATTGGTGGTGGAGTGGTGGCAATGGCAGCTCCAATGAGGGGCCTAGTGGCGGCAGCTGGCACAAGGGGAAGGGGGGCCATGGGTATGGGAGAGAAAGGAGAGAGAAAAAGATGTTTGTGGGTTTATGATGCTTTGCTAGAATGACTTGAAAAATCTCTTGGCTAGTTTTATCCTCCCATAAAATGACATTTTGCTAATACTAATTAGGCATAATGATGGTAGTTAACTTAGTAAAGCAAGTAGCAAGTTGTTGGGCCTAAACTGGGCTTGAAGGAATTTAGGTCTGGGAAAGAAATTAAACCGTATGCGATTGAATTTTCGTAGGTTGAAATTGAATTTTTGTTAGTTTATAAAAGTAATAATAATAGTAATAACTTCTTCAACCACAATTACCGAGGCCTACTATTGATTTCGCAGAAATTTTATGATAACAAAAACCAGAATTGCGTAGTGAGGGCTAAATAAGTTTCTTTCACCGAGATCTTTAAATGCGATAAATAAATATGAGAAAATCATTAACATGAGGTAATTAAATAAATAAATATGAATTAGGGTTGGGCTATTACAGCCTTCCCCCTTAAACAGTTTTGACTCAAAACGTCTGAACTTTACCATGCCATGCAAGATTACCTCAAATAAAAGTGGATACTTGGCTTTCATTTCCTCTTCGGTCTCCCAACTGGCTTCTAGGGAGGTATGGTTCACCCAAAGCGCCTTGACTAGAGGCATCTGCTTGTTGCACAGCTGCTTAATCCTACGATCTACTATTTGGACTGGATACTCTTCATATACTAGATCTCTAGTGATTTCAATAGGTTCAGACACGATGGTATTGTCCGGATCTAGAATATATTTCCTGAGCAGAGAGATGTAAAGCATGTTACGCATGTGTTCAAGTTCTTCTGGCAGATCCAGATGATAAACTACAAGATTTAATTTTTCAATGATTTCATAGGGTCCAATATATCTTGGACCCAATTTGCCTTGCATTGGGAACCTCTTGATGTCCTTAGTTAGCGAAACTTTGAGAAAAACTTTATCGCCTACTTGAAACTCCAAAGGCCTTCTTCTTTTGTCCGCATAACTCTTTTGCCAGCTCTAGGCAACCTTAATATGCTCTCGGATTCTTAATATTTTTTCAACGATTTCCTGGATCATTTCGGGACCTATGATCAACGCCTTATCCAAGTCACTCTAGCATGGTGGGGTTCTACACTTACTTTCTCCTGCATAAAGCCTCAAATTGGGCCATTTTGATGAAGGACTGATAGCTATTGTTATAAGAAAACTCGAGTAGCTGTAAATCGTCTTCAAATATCTCTTTGAAGTCCAATACACAAGCTCTTAGTATGTCCTCTAGAATTTGATTCACTCTTTTAGTTTGCCCATCTGTCTCTGGGTGATAAGAGCTACCAAAGTTCAACTTGGTCCCAAAGACTTTTTGAAGTTCTTGCCAAAAACGGGCTTAGAATCTTTGATGCCTATCTGATACTATATCTAAATGGATCCCGTGTAGTTGGACTATCTCCTTACCATATGGTTGGGCTAGTTTTTCAACTCCCTGAGTATCTCTAATTAGCAGAAAATGGGCCGACTTGGTAAGTCGATCGACTATAATCTAGATAGCATTCTTTTTTGAAACAGAAAGGGGTAAACCCATGACAAAGTCCATTGAGATCGAATCCCACTTCCAAGTGAGGATTCTAAAGGTCGCAGTTCACCCACGGGACGCTGATGCTCTGCTTTAGCCTTCTAATAGGTTAGACACTTGCTTACATATTCTACAATCTCCTTCTTCATATTATTCCGCCAGAAGTATTGTCTCAACTTTCTATACATCTTGGTGCCTCTGGATGTACCGAGTAGCGATTCCGGAGTCACAAGTTCCCATCCTCATGTGCTATAAACCTAGGAGACTTCTCTTTCTCTAAATTTTGCTTTATTCTTTGGAGTTCAGGATCACATTCCTGGCCCACCTGATTTTCCTCCACTATGGAAGTTTGGAAGGTAAGTCCTGATAATTGAACATTTGCTTACCCATGGGACACTAGTTGAATTCCCAAGTCCTCCAGCTCTCTTAAGAGACTCAATTGAGTAATCACTATAGTGTTTGAGCTATGTTATGCTTTCCTACTCAGGGCATCCATTACAACATTTGCTTTTCCTGGATGATATTGAATCTGCAAATCATAATTCTTAAGCAATTCAAGTCGACACCGTTGTCTCAAATTGAGCTCCTTCTGGGTAAGGATATACTTTAGACTTTGATGGTTAATATAGATCTTGCATGGCACCTCATATAAGTAATGTCTCCAAATTTTCAATGCAAAGACCATGGCTGCTTAATCCAGCTCATAGGGATGGTAGTTTTTCTCATAAGGCTTGAGCTGTTGAAAGGCACAAGCTACTACTTTGCCTTCCTGCATCAGAACACACCTCAACCCGTTCTTCGACGCATCACTATAAATGTTGTACTCCTTACCTTCCACTGGTAACATTAGGATTGAGGCAGTAGTTAATCGCTATCTTAGCTCTTGAAAAGGTCTCTCATATTTCTCTATCAACTCAAATTTATTCGCTTTCTTCAATAGATTGGTCAAGGGTGAAGCTATTTTCGAAAAGCCTACTAAACCGAGAAAGCTTCTTATCTCAGTGACATTGGTAGGCCTTTACCTCTCTGTGATTTCCTTCACCTTCTAGAGGTCAATTTTAATTCCTTCTTTTGTTACCACATGTCCTAAGAATACCACTTCTTCTAACAAAAATTCATACTTTAATTTGCCATAGAGCTGATGCTCCCTCCGAGTCTTTAACGCCATCCTCAAATGATCAGCATGTACTTCCCTATCCTTAGAATAGATAAGAATCTCATCAATGAACATCACTACAAACTTGTCACAATAGGGTCTGAAGACTTCGTTCATAAGATCCATGAAGGCTGTGGGTGCATTAAGGAGGCGAAACGGCATCAGTGTAAACCCATAGGGACCGTACTTGGTCCTAAACGCAGTCATGGGAATGTCTTTAGGTTTAATCTTAAATTGATGATACACTGGCCCAAATCAATCTTGGAGAAGACTCCTGGTCCTTATAAGTGATCAAACAAGTCATCTATTCGTGGCAAAAGGTATTTGTTTTTTATGGCGATCTTATTTAGCTCCTTGTAGTCAATACATAGCCTTAAGGTTCCATTCTTTTTCTTTACAAACAACACCAGGGCACCCCATGGTGACACACTTGGTCCGATAAATCTCTTCTGTAACAGCTCATCTAGCTGGATCTTCAGTTCTTTAAGCTTAGCTGGGGCCATACGATATGGGGTTTTGGAGATAGGTTGGGCACTAGGGATTAATTCAATTCTAAAATCAATTTACCTCTACAGGAGTAATCCTAGTAACTTCTCATGAAAAACATCTTCAAATTCACAAACTAAAGGAATATTTTCTCCTTTCTCTTCTTTTGCTTAAGTGTCAATAGCATAATACCAATATCCAATACACCCCTAACATAATAGCTTACTTACTTCATAGCAGAAATCAAGGGACTGGATTTTTCCTTTCTTTGCCCATAGAAATATATTTCTCTCATTTTTTCACCCTTCGTAATAACTTTAAGATCTTCACAATCAATCTTGCCCCATAAGCCTGCAACCAATCCATTCCCAAAATAATATTAAAATCAGACAAATCAAATTGAATCAAATCCACAGGGAAGGTGGTTCCACCAATGGGGATAGGAACAAGTTTATAGGAGATGGGGCACTCAATCACCAAATCATTGACTAACTAAATCTTATAATTGGTTTCCATTTCCCTACCCTTAAGGTTCAATTGGTTGGCAGATCGGGTGGACATAAACAAATGAGTAGCACTCAAATCAAATAATACAGAAAATGGCTTTAAATTTAAAAAGAGAGTTCCAGCGACTACCGTACCGGTGGTGGTAGCTTCCTTCTTGGTCATCACATATGCTTGTCCTACTGTTGGAAGCCTTTAAGGTGGGGGCCATGTCAAGGTTGGGCCAAGGGTTTTGCTATACCCTTGTCTACAACCTTAAACCTTTGGGGGTACGCAGCGATAAGGTGTTCAGGGCTTCCACACCACATACACAGGTTGGTTCCTACTCGGCATTCAGGGGTGGCGTGATTGGTTCTTCCATACTTCCTGCAGGGCTCCATCAAGCCTGCGGAGCGGCTTTTGAGAGGAGTAGGAGAAGCTTTCTTCTAGTTCACCCTCCAACTCGGAGTTCCTCTCCTAATCTCTTTTCTCTTTTGGTTGATCGTGTTGAAGGCCGTTAACTCTGCCTTTACTCACTCCACTTCAGCGCCTCATTCATATAGCTCTTGCTAAGTCAAGATTGGTTGCCCAACTAATTGATTTCAGATGTAAAAGGCCAAACCGTCTTCAAACCACCTCATCTTTAACCTTTCATATGACACAAATTTAGGGACAAACCTGGATAATTCTGTAAACTTACTAGTATACTGCATCACAGTCATGTTACCACCCATCTTTAGCTCCATAAACTCTCTCTCCTTTTACCTTTGGACCACAACTGGGTAAAATTTTACGCTCAAGTCCTCTAGGAATTTAGTTAAGGTGAATTTAAGCCCTACGAGCCTGCCCTTAGCAGTATTCCACCAAATATCAGCTTCACCAGTCAAGTAATACGTCCTAATATTTACTTTCTTTTCTTGTAGAACCTCTACGACTTAAAAAATTTTCTCCATTCCCCTTACCCATTCCTCCAATACTATTAGATCATAATTTCTGTCATATACTTTAGGGTTTCACTGTGCTACCCTATCTGCTAATTTGTCATTTTTAGGAGGGGTTTCATTTGGTACTTGGAGAATCCGCTTTATCAGTTCAGCTGCTAAAGTCGACCAGTTAATCAGGTTTCCAATGTTGTTAGCTAACTCAGGGGAATTGGTGGCATTTTGCCAAAATTTGGTGGCACATGACATGAGGCTTATTCACTCAATCCCTGGCAATGCTCCGAGTTATCCCCCATATGAGTCTCTACATTATTTTGCAACGATTCAAACATTCTAACCATACATTAAATAAAATAACTCAATCACTGGAATATCTCAACATGCCCAGTGAGTACATTTAATGTGGCTCAAATATTATTTAAAACAGAACCCAAAGCTTCATTATGTCATTCCATAACTGCTTGTTTACATACATAGTTGTCTGTTTATATACATGATCGACAAAATTATATCACATCTAACTGACCAAGTAAGATCAGCCCTCACTCTTACCCCAACCTAAAACACTAACTTGGCCCCAGACACTAAATCCGTTAGATAGGCCAAAAGAGGGATGGACCATGTCATCACGGTCGGAAGGATTTGACTAACTATACGTAATGTCACATGCTACACAAAATATGTCTATCCAATTCGACCATGCTATGTACATGTGAGGCTCAAAATATACCTACTCAAGTCAAGACCTGAAACAACCTAACGGTCCCTACATGGATCAGACTCATCCTCAGGCTCCTCGCCTGAGTCAAAGCTACTGCCTTATGCTCCAAACTTCACCTCGTCGACCTCCTGATCCTCTCGCTGCTCTCCCACTACCTCAACGATCTCCTCATCAATCGGCTGCTCCTTCACTATCTCATCGATCTCCTGATTCTCCTCTGAATCGTCCTCTTCCTCTAGATGGTCTTTGAGACCGTCTATGGGCTCGTGATCAGAACTAAGCTCCATGATCTCCGGTGGATCGGGGAGATCCACAGCCACATGAGCCTCCCCATGACTATCAGGCATCTGTGGAGTACCTGGTACGAGCGGTGATGGTGGTCCCGGTGCGGATGCGGGTAGTGTAGGCGGGGGATGTGCCTGATGTAAAGCGAAAATGTACTGAAGGGTGCCTATGGTAATCCCTCCCTGCTCGAACTCCTCCCGCAACAACTCCAAGGTGATAGTCACCCAAAGATTGGGGCGTGACTGCCATCCTAAAAGGACAAGGCTTGGCTTAAAAATCATTAAACATAATTAAGCTAAACATTACTTATCACCACAAGACATTCACTCAATCACAAACCATCAAAAGCATACATAAATAATTTCTAGTATCTCAGAGTTTAAACCAAAATATAGTTACTCTTTATAGAGTATATATTTCTGACATCATAATATTTCCCAATACAGTGCTCAAAGCATTTCAACACTAATACACCACTATTCCTTTCAGACTTTCTCGTTCACTTATCTTCTTCAGTTGACCTGCTAGCATGAGGGCAATTCAGTGAGCATTTGCCTAAAACAAAACATGAAAATATTTCAAACTGTGAGCCGAAGCTTAATACATGCATTCTGGTATTGTTAAATGTTCATTAAAAACCTGGTTGGGCTCGCATTGTAATTCATTTCAATTTAAAACAAGGAATGAGGTGAATATAAAACCTCATGGGCAATTATTATCTCATATTAAAGCCCTGGTAACTGTTACAATCTGAATATAGGTGTACACCTGCAAGCCGATCAGGGGACCTGGCCTGAAGCTGCACGGGTAGATGAAGGGCAATGCCCTATAACTAATAACTGATGGGGTCACTAATTATGTGATAAATCATTCAGTAAATTGATTCATTGATGTACTGACCAAAACATTATAATTTTGATAAATACGTGCTAATTTCTAAAGATACAGGCAATGAAATTACCTAGTTCTTTTAATGAAATTCACTGAGTAGGACTATGCACAAAAAGGGAAGAAAATGATAGACCAGGCCCTGATTCTATACAAAAATATCATTATAGGAACATATAGTTGGCAAATGTATTTCTTTTCATAGTTGGTAGTGTCAGTTTAAAAAAAATAAAAGTTTCATAGGAGCTCAAATAAATAACTAATAACTGAATCTTCCGACCTTTGTTTGGGACCTAATTCCCTAATATAGAAAGCTAAAAAAATCCCGTAAAAATTTCACTTACAATGCAAAACATGATTCCCACCATAGGGTTCCCAAAATTGAGTTAGAACACTAGGGTGCCAGTTTTGATCTAACCTGCTCAGTCCTAGCAAAATGGCCATAATTCCACAAAACTTAGATTAAAGAGATTCAAATGGCATTTAGAAGATGACTCAATAATCTAGCTACCCACCAAAAATCATAATTTCTTGAGGGGCTGATCATTACTAATTTAATCGCAAAGTCTCCCTTTTTTTAGCCTGTTCACAGCCACCCTACTTTTGTTTTCCCTCTTCTTTTCATATAATTCCCCGTCTAAAATCACTCCTTAAAATCATTCGACAAAGCCTTGGTCCTTCTCATCATCATACAAAGTCGTATTACTCAATTTCACTCCATGATGATCTACATCACATTTTCAAGTCTTCTCTTTCTCAAACCCACTCAAAATACACCCATAATCTTATTTAGTTGCATAAATGAGCAAAATGACCCATTATAATCAATTGAGAAAATTCCTTTAATCCACCCCTTTTTCAAGAATTACACCACATCATTTTTTTCACGTCAAAGAACACATCCAAGATGCATTTTGCATCAAAGTACAATCAAACAACATGCTTGATGCCAAGAATAATTCAAACCATGCATAATTGCCAAAACCCTAGCTTATGGCCAACTTAGACTCACCTTCAACTCATTTAAAACAACACTAACACCACCATAATCATTGATGAAGCTAAAAATTGCCAAATCAAACACAAAACAATCCATAAACATCACTTAAATCTAAGCTTGTATGTATTTTTAAGCTTCACCAACAATTAAAACACCAAAATAACGTTTATTTCTTATCAAAACAACATGATTAACAACCAAAAACAACAAAACAAGAATCAAAACCAATATATAAATTAAAAATTATCAAGAACAAGGTTAGGGTTACTCACTTGATGCCTAAAAGAGGGGTGACAAGAGTGGTTGATGAGGGTGGGGGTTGAGAAGAGATGGTGGCTGAGTTGTTGGTGGTGGAGTGGTGGCAGTGGCAGCTCCGGTGAGGGTTAGGTGGCCGCAGCTAGCACAAGAGGAGGGGGCCATCAGTCTGAGAGAGAAAGATGTGTGTGGGTTTATGATGCTTTGCTAGAATGACCTGAAAATATCTTGACTAAGCTTTATCCTCCCATAAAGTGGCTTTTTGCTAATACTAATTGGACATAATGATGGTAATTAACTAAGTAAAGCAAGTAGTAACTTGTTGGGCCTAGCTTGAAGGAATTTAGGCTCAGGAAGAAAATTAAATCGTATGCGATTGAATTTTCATAGCTCAAAATTAATTTTTTGCGATGTTATAAAAGTAATAACAATAGTAATAATTTCTTAAACCATAATTATGGATGCTTACTATCGATTTCCCTGATATTTCATGATAACACAAACTCGAATTGCGTAGTGAGGGCCCAAACAAATTGTTTTTCAATGAGATGATTAAGTGTGATAAATAAATATGAAAAAATCATTAACATGAAGTGACTAAATAAATAAACATTATTTAGGGTTGGGCTGTTATAACCTTACCCCCTTAAAGAGTTTCGTCCTCGAAACTTATGAACTTTACCATGTCATACAAGATTACCCGAAGTAAATGTTGATACCTGGCATTCATTTCCTCTTCGGTCTCCCAAGTGGCTTCTTAGGAAGTATGGTTGTCCAAAGCACCTTGACTAGAGGTATCTGTTTGTTGCGCAGTTGCTTAATCCTGCGATCTTGTATTTGGACTGGACGCTATTCATATAATAGATCACCAGTGATTTCAATAGGTTCAGAAATGATGGTATGGTCCGGATCTGGAATATATTTCCTGAGCTAAGAGATGTGAAACATGTTATCCACATGTTCAAGTTCTACTGGTAGATCCAGACGATAAGTTACGAGATTCAACTTTTCAATGATTTCATAGGGTCCAATATATCTTGGACTCAATTTGCCTTACATTCCAAACCTCTTGATGCCCTTAGTTGGTGAAACGTTTAGAAAAACTTTATCGCCTACTTGAACTCTAAAGCCCTTCTTCTTTTGTCCACATAACTGTTTTACCGATTTTGGGGAGCCTTAATATGCCCTCGAATTCCTGTTATTGTTTCAACAGTTTCCTAGATCATTTCGAGGCCTATGATTAATGCCTCATCCAAGTCACTCCAGCATAGTAGGGTTCTACACTTTCTCCTATATAAAGCCTCAAATAAGGCCATTTTGATGACAGACTGATAGCTATTGTTATAAGAAAACTCGGCCAGTCGTAAATCATCTTCCCAGTTTTCTTGGAACTCCAATTCACAAGTTCTTAGCCTGTCCTCTACAATTTGATTCACTCTTTCAGTTTGCCCATCTGTCTCGGGGTGATAAGAGCTACTAATGTTCAATTTTATCCCAAAGGCTTTTTGAAGTGCTTGCCAAAAACGGGCTTGAAATCTTTGATCCCTATGTGATACTACGTCTAAGGAGATCTTGTGTAGTCGAACTATCTCCTTAACATACAGCTGGGCTAGTTTTTCAACTCCCCAAGTATCCCTAATTGGCAGAAAATGGACCGACTTGGTAAGTCGATCCACTATAACCTATATAGCATTCATTTTCAAAGCAAAAAGGGGTAAACCCATAACAAAGTCAATTGAGATCAAATCCCACTTCCAAGTGGGGATTTCTTGAGGTTACAGTTCACCCTCGGGACACTGATGCTCTGCTCTAACCTTCTAGCAAGCTAGATACTTGTCTACGTATTCTGCAATCTCCTTCTTCATATTATTCCACAAGAAGTATTGTCTTAGGTGTCTATAGATTTTGGTGCCTCTTGGATGCACCGAGTAGCGAGTATTATGAGCCTCCTCTAGGATTTGTTTCCTTAATTCCTCATTTTTGGGTACACATAGGTGATTCTGGAATCGTAGGTTCCATTCTCATGTACTACAAACCTAGGTGACTTCCCTTTCTCTAAATTTTACTTCATTTTTTGGAGTCCAGGATCATGTTCCTGGTTCACCTGAATCTCTTCCACTATGGAAGGCTGGAAGGTAAGTGCTGATAATTAAAGATTTATTAGCCCATGAGACACTAGTTAAATTCTCAAGTCCTCAGGCTCTCTCAAGAAACTCAATTGAGTAATTACCACAGTATTTGAGCGATGTTGCGCTTTCCTACTCAGGGCATCTACTATAACATTTGCTTTCCTGGATGATATTGAATCTATAAATCATAGTCCTTAAGTAACCTGAGCCAATGTTGTTGTCTCAAATTGAGCTCCTTCTAGGTGAAGAAACACTTCAGACTTTGATGGTCAGTATAGTTCTTGCGTGGTACCCCATATAAGTAATGTCTTCAAATTTTTAATGTAAAGACCATGACTGCTAACTCTTGGTCATAGGTACGGTAATTTTTCTTGTAAGGCTTGAGCTGTCAAGAGGCTAAGCTACTACTTTGTCTTCGTGCATTAGGACACACCCCAACCCGTTCTTCGATGCATCACTATAAATGGTATACTCCTTAACTTCTACTGGTAACGTTAGGATTGGGGCAGTAGTTAATCACTGCCTTGGCTCTCGGAAAGCTCTCTCATATTTCTCTGTCCACTCAAATTTATTCACTTTCTTCAACAGATTGGTGAAAGGCGAAGCCATTTTAGAAAAGTCCTTAACGAACCTTGGATAATACCTCGCGAAACCCATAAAGCTTCTAGTCTGAGTGATGTTGGTAGGCCTTGACCACTCCGTGATTGCCTTCACCTTCTGTGGGTTAACTGTAGTTCCTTCTTTTATAACCACATGTCCTAAGAATACCACTTCTTCTAACCAAAATTCATAGTTCATTAATTGTCTATAGAGTTGATGCTCCCTTAGGGTCTACAACACCATCCTCAAATGATCAGCATATACTTCCCTATCCTTAGAATAGATAAGAATGTCATCAATGAACACCACTACAAACATGTCTAAATAGGGTCTGAAGACTCTATTAATAAGATTCATGAAGGCTGCGGGGCATTAGAGAGGCCAAACGTGTCAATCTTAAAGAAGACTCTTGTTCCTTGCAGTTGATCAAACATGTCATCCACTTGTGGCAAAGGGTATTTGTTTTTCATGGTGATCTTGTTCAACTCGCTGTAGTCAATACATAACCTTAAGGTTCCATCCGTTTTCTTTACGAACAACACTGGGGCACCCGACAGTGATGCACTTGGTCTAATAAATCCCTTCTGTAATAGTTCATCTGTCTGGATCTTCAGTTCTTTCAGCTTAGTTGGGGCCATACGATATGCATTTTTAGAGATAGATTGGGCACCAAGGATTAATTCAAATATAAAATCAATTTCTCTATGGGGCTAATCCTGGTAACTCCTTAGGAAAAACATCTTCAAATTCACAAACTACAGGAATATTTTCTGCTTACTTGCTTTTATAGTAGAAAACAAGGGATAAGATTTTTCCTCTCTCTGCCCATAGAAACATATTTTTTTCCCTCTTCCATCCTTCAACATAACCTTAAGATCTTCGTAATCAATCTTAGCCCCATAAGCATGCAACCTATTCATTCCCAAAATGATATCAAAATCAGACATATCAAATTGAATCAAATCCGTAGGGAAGGTGGTTCCACCAATGGTGATGGGAACAAATTTATAGGAGATGGGGCACTTAATCACATAATCATTGGATAACTTATTTCTATAATTGGTTTTCGTCCTCCTACCCTCAAGGTTAAATTACATAGCAGATCGGGTGGATATAAATGAATGAGTAGCACCCAAATCAAATAATACGCAAAATGGCTTTGAATTTAAAAAGAGAGTTCCAGTGACTACCATACCAGTGGTGGTAGCTTCCTTCTTAGTCACCACATATGCTCGTCCTACTGCTACAAGCCTTTGAGGTGGGGCCCCTTGGTGTGGTTGGGCCAAGGGTTTTGTTACACCCTTGTCTACAGCATTCAACCTTCGAGGGCATGCAGCGATAAGGTGTTCAGGGCTTCCACACCACATACACTTGTTGGTTTCTATTCGGTATTCAGTGGTGGTGTGATTGGTTCTTCCACACTTCCCATAGGGCTCCATTGAGCCTGCAGAGTGGCTCTTGGGATGAGCGGGATAAGGTTTCTTCTGGTTCACACTCTCACTCGGAGTTCCTCGCTCAACCCCTTTTCTCTTTTGGTTGATCGGGTTCGAGGCCCTTAACTCTACCTTCACTCGCTACACTTTAGTGACTCATTCATATAGCTGCTAATAAGTCAAGATTGGTTGCCCAACTAACTAATATCGGATGTAAAAGGCCAAACACTTTTTAAACCTCCTCATCTTTAACCTTTCAGATGACACAAATTCAGGGACAAACCTGGATAATTCTGTAAACTTACTAGCATACTGCTTCACAGTCATGTTACCACTCATCTTTAGTTCTATGAACTCTTTCTCCTTTTGCATTTGGACAACAATTGTGTAAAATTTTGCCCTCAACTCCCTTAGGAATTTACTCTAGCTGAATTCAAGCCCTACGAGCCTACCATTAATAGTGTTATACCAAATATCAGCTTCAGGAGTCAAATAATACGTCCCAATGTTTACTTTCTTTTCTTTTAGAACCTCTACCACTGTAAAAATTTTCTCCATTCCCCTTACCCATTCTTCCAATGCTAATGGATCATAATTTTTATTATACACTTTAGGGTTGCGCCGTGCTACCCTATCTGCTAATTTGCTACGTTTAGGAGGGGTTTTAGTAGGTACTTTGGGAATCTGCTTCATCAGTTCAGCAACCAAAGTCAGCCAGTAGTTCGGGTTCACATTGTTGTTAGCTAACTCAGGGGGAATTGCTGGCATTTTGACAAAATTTTTGGTAGCACGTGACATGAGGCTTGTTCGCCCGATCCCTGGCTATGCTCCAAATTGTCCCCTATATGAGTCTCCACATTGTTTTGCACCGAGTCAGGCATTCTAATAATACATTAAATGAAACAATTCAATCACTAGAATGTCTCAACATATAGGATAAGCATGCCCAATAAGTACATTTCATATGGCTCAAATACTATTTCAAATAGAGCACAAAGATTCATTATATTATTCCATAACTGCTTATTTATATACATAGCTGCCTGTTCATATACATTATCATCAAAAGTGTATCACATCTGACTAACTAAGTAAGATTAGCCCTGACTCCTACCCCAACCCAAAATACTAACTAGCCCCCAGACACTAAATCTATCACATACCTAAAAGAGACATGGACCATGTCATCATGGTTGGAAGGATTTGACTGACTATATGCAATGTCATATACTACACAAAATGTGTGTATCCAATTCAACCATGCTATACACATGCAGGCTCAACATGTACCTACTCAATTCAAGACCTAAAACAACCTAACGATCCCTTGATGGATCGTAATCTGGGTTAGACTCAGCCTTAGGCTTCTTATCTGAGGTGAAGCTACTGTCTGATGCTCCAGACTCCACCTCATTGACCTCCTAATCCTCTTGCTGCTCTCCCACTGATCAACAATCTCCGCATCAACTGCTCCTCCACTATCTTATCAATCTCCTGATTCTCCTCTAGATCATCCTCTCCCTCTGGATGGTCCTCGAGACCCTCAATGGGCTTGTCACTAGAACTAAGCACCACAATCTTTGGTGTATTAGGGAGATCCACAGCCACATGAGCCTCTCCAGGATTATCGGGCATCTGTGGAGTACCGAGAATGAGCAGCAATAGTGGTCCTTGTGCTGGTGCGGGTGGTGCAGTAGGGGATGTGCCTGATGTAAAGGAAAAAGGTGCTGAAGGGTTTTCATGGTAATCCTCCTCTGCTCGAACTCCTCCCGCAAGAACTCAGAGGTGATAGTCATCCAAGCCCTCTAGCCTTGAAACCTAGGTTCGTCCTAACCTGGGTTCCCTGTCACCATGAAATTATGATAACGGAGTCTAAACTCTACCAATGGATCAACCGGGGTAAGGACCATAACAATCTGCATGCATGGACCGTGATGTTGTGGAACTCGGAGAAAGGGTCCTGCACATGAGCTATCATGCTGCTGTGCAACAGTGAAATATAGGCAGCCACAGATGTACCAGGCATCATATCAACTACGTAAGGATCCATCTAGCAAGGAAAGCATAAATAAGGGCATGTAGAAGATAAGCAATACATATTTCTAATATCACAAGTCTTTAATGATATACGACACTCCTTACTAGTAAACCTTCTCACCATCCTATATCTAAACCCCCTGCTCCACATCCTATCAAGAAAATCAAAACCTGGCTTTGATACTAAATCTATAATACCCTAAATAGACATAATCCACTTTTTACATTCTTTCCATTAATTTTATCAATTAGAAGTGATAACCCAAAGATCGGGGTGTTACCATCGTTCAAAAAGGATAAGGCTTGGCTCAAAAATAATTAAACATAACTAAGCTAAACATAGCTTATCACCACAAGACTTGCACACAATCACAAACCATCAAAACCATACATAAATAGTTTCTAGTATCTCAGAGTTTACACCAAAATGCAGTAACTCTTTATAGAGTATATAGTTCTGACATCATAATATTTCACAATAGAGTGCTCAAAGCATTTCAACACTAATACACCACTATTCCTTTCAGACTTTCTCACTCACTTATCTTCTTTAGTCGGCCTGCCAGCCTTAGGTTGATTCACTAAGCATTTGCCTAAAACAAAACATGAAAACATTTCGAATTGTGGCCCGAAGCTCAGTACATGCATTCCGATATTGTTAAATGTTCATTGAAAAACTGGTTGGACCCACATTATAATTCATTTCAATTTAAACAGGAAATGAGACGAATATAAAACTGCATTGTCAATTATTAGCTGATAGTGAACCCTAAGTAATTATTGCGATTTGAGGATAGGTTTACACCTGCAAAGATGATTGTGGGACCTGGCCTAAGGCCCCGCGGATAATTAAGGGGCAATGCCCTATAACTGATAACTGTTGGGGTCACTAATTATGTAATAAATTATTGATTAAACTGATTCATTGATGTACTTACCAAAACATTATAATTTTGATAAATACGAGCTGATTTCTAAAGATACAGGCAATGAACATACTTGGTTCTTTTAATGAAATGCACTAAGTAGGATTATCCACAAAAAGGGAAGGAAACAATAGATTAGGCCCTGATTCTATACAAACATATAGTTAGCAAATGTATTTATTTTCATAGTTGATAGTTTCAATTAAAAAAATAAAGGTTTAACAGGGGCTAAAATAAATAACTCGTAACTTAATCTTCTGACCTCTGTTAAAGGCCTAATTTCCCAATGTAGAAAGCTTAAAAAGTCTCGCAAAACTTGCACTTGTAACACAAAACATGATTCTCGCCACAGGATTCTCAAAATAGAGCTAGGACACTAGGGTGCCAGTTTTGATCTAATCCATGTAGTCATAGCAAAATGGGGATAACTTTTTCTGCAGAACTCAAATTGAAGCAATTCAAAAAGCATTTGAAAGATAACCCATGGATCCATCTACCCACCAAAAAACACAATTTTTGGATGGGCCAATCATTGTCGATTTAATGGCAAAATCTCCTCTGTTTTTAGCCTATTCACTGCCACACTACTTTTGTTTGCTCCTTTCTTTTCACATAATTTCCTGTCTAAAATCCCTCCTTAAAATCATTCAACAAAGCCTTGTTCATTCTCGCCATCATATACAGCCATATTATTCCCTTTCACTCCATAATCATCTATATCACATTTTCAAGTCTTCTCTTTCTCAAACCCACTCAAAATACACCCATGATCTTATTTAGTTGTATAAATGAGCAGAATGACCCTTTATAATCAATTGAGGAAATTCCCATAATCCACTGCTTTTTCAAGAATCACACCATATTATTTTTTTTCAAGTCAAATAATAGATCTAAGATTCATTTTGCATCAAAGTATATTCAAACAACATGCTTGATGCCAAGAATAATTCAAACCATGCATAATTGCCAAAACCCTAGCTTATGGCCAACTTGGACTCACCTTCAACTCATTCAAAACCACACTGACACCGTTATAATCATTGATGATGCTAGAAATTGCCAAATCAAACACAAAACAATCCATAAAGATCACTTAAATCTAAGCTTGCATGATCATGAAGCATCTTAACTCCCATGTACTTTCAAGCTTCACCAACAATTGAAATGCCAAAATAACTCTTATTTTTATCAAAACGACATGATCAATAACCAAAAATAACAAAACAAGAATACATAAGTCAAAAATTATCAAGAACAAGGTTAGGTTACTCATTTGATGCTTGAAAGAGGGGTGAGAAAAGTGGTTGATGAGAGTGGGGGTTGAGAGGTGATGGTGGTTGAGTTGTTGGTGGTGGAATGGCGGTAGTGGCAGCTCTAGTGAGGGGCCTGGTGGCGGCAGCTAGCACAAGAGGGAGGGGGACCATGGGTATGAGAGAGAAAGGAGAGAGAGAAATTGATGTGTATGGGTTTATGATGCTTTGCTAGAATGACTTGAAAAATCTCTTGGCTAAGCTTTATCCTCCCACAAAGTGGTTTTTTGCTAATACTAATTAGGCATATTGATGGTAATTAACTAAGTAAAGCAAGTAGTAACTTGTTGGGCCTAAATTGGGCTTGAATGAATTTAGGCCTGGAAAAAAAATTAAATCGTATGCGATTGAAATTTTGTAACTCAAAATTAACTTTTTGGGAGGCTATAAAAGTAATCATAATAGTAATAATTTCTTAAACTATAATTATCGAGGCCTAATATCGATTTCCCTGAAATTTTATGATAACAAAAACCTGAATTGCGTAGTGAGGGCCCAAATAAATTTTTTTTTTTCACCGAGATGATTAAATGTGATACATAAATATAAGAAAATCATAAAATGAGGTAATTAAATAAATAAACATAATTTAGGATTGGGCTACTACACTTTGAGGCTTGGTCTTCTATTTTCTTTCATGTGTGTGTCTCCCATGATTACATCCCTAGAACTTACTTTGATTCTTTTCAAAATTACATTTAGCATGTGCGTTATGATAATATGATAGAGGCATTCATTTATATTGGGAGCCACATAAGGAAAGTTGCCACCTTGATTTAGGTGTCTTACCATTTGCTAACCCTTTGAGCCTTGGGCTTTTTCATTTGTTGTGAGTCCTTCATTTTAGTCCTTGACCTAATCACATTTCATATACCTAAGCCCAGACTAGTGGAGTAACACCTCAATACTAGGTGGTGGGTAGCTTTGTGGTGAAGGAATGTATTATTGTGACCATTTGGAAATTGAGTTGTGCTATTTCATAAATGTCATTCATTCATTTTTCTTTTGGAAAAAAATGAAAAAGGCGAGGGAAAATGAAAAAGTTCCAAAAGAAAAAAAAATAAAAAAAAAGTGAAAATTGGAAAAAGAAAGGGAAAAGGTCTTATGGTAAGAGTGTTTGGCATCAATGCATCATCATGTATATATTCATTTCCAATGGTGCATTTTTGGTTGGTGTGTTCTTGTTTTTCCATAGTTGATTAGGAGAGTATATGTGTGTAGCACCAGTTTGTGTAAGTGCTGGTTGCTCTTAAGTCAGTTGTCTTTTAATTCCTTATTTTTGCAAATCAATTATCCCTATTTTACCCTTTTACCCTTATTCCCATTACGACCCTTGTAAATTCCTCTCGATTATTGTGTTGTATTTTGCATTTTAATGGTGGAGAATTAAGAATCTTAGCAAGTCTATAATAGTTTGTGTAATTAGAAGAGAATTAAGTGACCTTATAATATGATAAACTCATAAGTCAGAGTGATCCACTTATTCTTAAGATGAGGTTCTACCAGTCGGGCTTATTCATATTTCTTAAATGGGCTGAAAAATTGTGTATAGATGTCATTAGTGGGAGCTAAGAATTTCCTAATGTGTACATTTTGTTTATATGTGATCTAATGCTCAAGCTACTTAAGTGATATGGTTGATTGGAATGTGTATATGTTTTCCCAGTATTACATATATGAGTTTTTTTATAAAAAAACAAAAAGATTTTTGAACTTATGTTTTCTTTTTATTTTAATATTTTATGGGTATATCTTTTGAATGTTTTCCCAGTATTATATATATGAGTTTTTTAATAAAAAAACAAAAATATTTTTGATCTTATGTTTTCTTTTTATTTTAAGGTTTTATAGGTATATCTTCTGAGAACCCTCATGAGATCTTACTTATCCTCTGGGGGTGGCTTACAGGTTCAAAGGGGTTGTTACACAGGCTAAATGCAACCATAATTCCTATGAAAGTGAGTTACAATTTTATTTTCTTTTTCTAGGATTTTTAGTTTCATTTTACTCAAAGACGAACAAAATGTACTTGTGGGGGCATTGTTCAACCGGAAATTATATCATTTTATACCATTTTATTATGTATTTTTTGCTCAAAATAAATAATTAGATTAGAATTTTAATATATTTTTGTTTATTTTGTAGGAAATAGAAAAATTTGAAAGCATGAATAGATTTCTTGTCAAAAAAGTAGGAAGAAAGATGTTGGATCAAGTGGAGGGAAAAAAACACGATGAGGTCGAAGCTTGGCATCTAGCAAGACGCGCGGCCTAGTACACTCCTCCGCTAAGCCCTCCCTCTTGCCTTATCACGTGCACAACACATGACCCTAAGTCCCCCTTCTCTTAGCTCTCTTCTCCTCTCCATCGCAGGCTTGTTCTTTCCTTGGCTCCATGGCTTAATAGGCCTCATCCCAGGCCCAGGCATTTCTCCCATAAGCGCTCCCCCTCCACTCTTCATTTTTTTGTTACTTTTTTTTTCCCTTTTCCTTAGTTAGCCCAGCAGCTTCATGGCCCAACTCCTTTCTCAGTTTCTTATCGACTTGCATGTCATGTGCTATTAAGTCAATACCCCCTTCTCCTTTTCTCAATGCGCGCCTGTTCTTTCCAAACGCTTCAGCCCAACTGATTTACCTTCTCTCCTCACTTAATCCCCCATGTGTGTTGCATGTGATCACCAGGTGACCCCTTCCCTCCCCCATTTAATTTTTCCTTCATCTGCTTCTATCTTTCCAGCCAAACACACGATTAATCCACCCACCTCCCTCTTTGCTTCCTCATCCTCTTCTTCTACTCTTAGTAACTAACGGCCCCTCTTTTCCATATTAATTTGGGGAGTTAACTCCCAATTTTATGGCTTCATTCATCATCCATCGTCAAGCCAATCATCATCATCTTTGATCAATGTTCAGTCATAGGTTGAAGAGATTAATTGAAGCTGAAGAAGAGTAATTGTTCAAACTAAGGCCATAAATTAAAGCAAGGGCGACAGGAGAAGTAAAGAAGTAGGGGTTATATTAGAGTACAGTTATGTAACTTCGATTCTTGTTTTTGATTTCGTTTTTCCATTTTTAGATCTATTTTGTTTGACACCAAGAATTAGTGTAATTGACTTTGGTTTACTATACTCAAGTGCAGTCTTTGGGTTTTAGCATCACAATTATGAGCTTTTAGGTTAAATTTTTATCTGTATGCCCTGTTTCAAACTCCTGTTATTCCTGTTCATATTCCCTGTTCTGGGCCTTTAATTGAACGCTATGGCAGTAACATCTCAATCATTACTTGATTTTGGAATGTTCATTTTTGGATTGATTTGTAATAAGCTTATTGTTTAGGTTTGTGCTTTTGTTTAGAAATTGCAAGAAATTTTGGGTTGAATTGAATTTGCCTTGTCCCTGTCCATTCGAATTAGTAATACCTTTGTTTTTCGCTGTTTTATTATCTGTCCATTTTCAATTAGTCCTTTGCTTATTGATTGTGATGGAGCTCATGGTTATGTTATTTTTGTCTTCTTCAGCATATTGTTTAGTAGAGTACGTTTATGCTGATGAATAGATGTGACTTTGGTTTATTTTAGGTTTGTTATATCTTAGTCATGCTAATTTGTTTCACTTTCTTGTGATTCAACTACGTTTGAGTTAGTTCATTTTATGGAATTAGAAATATTGGGATAGCTTTGTTATTTGTAGCCTAGGATCATAATCCATCCCTGAGGATCGACCCTCAAATGCTGCGACGAGAGTCGTGTGCTTGTCGTTAAACTTAATCTTTATTAAAAATTACAACAATATTAGCAGTTGTTAAATCCAATCATGTGTAGATTATATATAATTTCTGCAAGTTCAATTATTTTTGTTTTCATATTTGTTGTTTACAATCTAGTTATTAGGGCTGGTTGTTTCTTAATGGCCTAGATCTGATCCCTCCTTATGGAATTAACCTACAAGTACTATGTCTGACAACTTTACACTCACTATATATAATTTTACATCCTTGTTGGATCGTATCAAGTTTTTGCCACTATTGCCAGTGATGGCTTGAATCTAGGTCACTATTTTTCTTTTTGTTTGTTATCATGATTATTTTTTTGAGTTTTTGTTAGTAGATTTGTTTCATAATTTTTGTTAGTATATTAAAATCTTGTTGTCCTACTTTCCTATCTTGTTGTCTTCTAGTTTTTTTAAAAATCTGGATAGATGAAAAAGGCAAGTTTTGATTATTTTTTCAGCTTAAATTATACGGAGTAAAACAAATTGTCTCTCTAAAATTCCTTTGCTCCATTGCTGTGGAATAGTTGGTAGTCTATAATTTTTAAATCTAAGGTCAATTGAAACTAGTTTCTTTGTAATTTTGTAATTTAGGGGTATGACTGCTACATCAGCCCCCCCACCTCACTTAGTGGTGGGATTTTGGGGGTATTGGATTTGCATTTCTATCTGTTGTCTTCTGGTCACAAAAATGGTTATTTTCAACTTCACCCAACATCAGCATGAATTATTTTGGTGTTATTTTGACTGCTTGAATAATTTTATTACTCAATGGTCATTACATGGGAAAGTGGGAAACTTTTAATGTGATTAATGAGGGGGTGAATAGTGAGACTCAAACTCTTATGCAGTATTTCGGGAGTCTTTCTAAAATTAGCTACAGACCTGCTCGAGTAGGTAGATAGGGATGCGCTTCTGCAATGTCATTTTCCAATCCATGTCCCTTTCATTGTAGATCACTTTATGAGAAAAAGTTTGTGACTCCATGTTCTCCTCTCACTTTAATTCCTTAATATATTCCTTGTACATATGAATTGTGCTATGCCTTTGACCATAACAACTTATACTCCTAATATGTTCCATTGCAAGCTGAAATTAAGAACGGTATAGAAACTATATTAAATTCTATTAAGCATATGATACGTAATATGTTTGACCAGTTTTCAAAATTGATTCGGAACCAAAACGAGTGCATTGTTCTTGATTTGTATGAGACTGACCTTAATGTAGGTTGTACTATGTCTGATACCCATCTTGTAGGTGACTTTGAGTCTTCTTTGCTTGTGAGTCCTGCAATTCATGTTGACTATCATGTATGTGACTTCAAGGGAGAAAAAAAAAATTTCCTAGTTTTCCACCTATGCTGCCTAGTTTGACCGTCCCTCATCCTTGTTTTTCTCTAGCTACCTTAGAAGAGGCTAATGAAAGTGCATATTATGAGGTTGAATCTAGTTTTGATGAGTCGAATGTGCTTGTTAATTACTTTGAATAGATTGTGACGGAGGTCCCCCCCTCCCCCCAATCTTGAGCCTATTGTCCTCATATCTCGCACCTCTATTGACTTAGTACTTTTAGCTCCTTACCCTTTCCTAAGCAAATTTATGTTACGTCTATGCATGATTATGTAATAACTAATTTGAATGATGATTTCAGCTTTTTGGATACTATGATGGAAAAACTTCAACGGGATGTGAATAAGTTTGATGCATCCTATGGTAAGTACAGATGGTATAATCCCTCTATTAAACCTTATAGCTTTTGCCTATAGGATATGCCTAGGAGTAGTGTTTTGTTGAGCTCACCGCATTATTCTGCTGATTACTCCAAGCTAAATAGGGCATTATGCTCTATCTACCTCTTCGTTGAAGGCTTAGACAGGAAGTGTCTGCTACTCCTCAGGCCTCACTTAACATCCACTAAAAAAGACATAGTTTGGGCATAATTGTTATTCGACCTGTTATTGTTATTCTATCCCATATGTATAGTTTTGCAAAATTACTCTTCTTTTTTCCTTTTTCTTTTCTTACCTTTCTTTCTTGTGTTCATGTTACTCCTTTCCTACAATGAAGACATTGTGTGATTTTGGTGTAGGGGAGTAGAAGCTATGCT
This sequence comes from Carnegiea gigantea, assembly GCA_029747015.1. Classification (NCBI taxonomy): domain Eukaryota; kingdom Viridiplantae; phylum Streptophyta; class Magnoliopsida; order Caryophyllales; family Cactaceae; genus Carnegiea; species Carnegiea gigantea. The sequence goes on from JAKOGI010001874.1 coordinate 79,712, forward strand.
TTAAAACAAAAAAGAAGACCAAAAAAATTCTGAAAAATAAGAAGATTTTCCATTTTTATGTGACTTTGGGTTGCATTGTATTTAATTGACTTTGACCCCTATGACTTAGTTGTTAGGTTGTATATAAGCATAAGGTGTATGATAGAATTTAGTCCAAGGTGTAACATTCCATGTGCTAGTTCTAACCTTGTCATCCCATTATAATTTTGAGTTTACCACTTACCATGTGTTTCACATATTTTAGGGTCTTAAGCTTCCATGGCTAATTCACCTATTTGTCTTTTCTTTTGTGTTTGCTTTTACTTAGCAAAAACGTTAAAAAATCAGAAAAAAGAAAGTTGAGAAAAAAATGAATAAATAAATAAATAAATAAAATAAAAAGAGTCTTACAGTTGGAAAATGACAAGAATACCTTTGAGGCATGCGCTGCTCAGTGCTACCCTTTGACGCAACACTGCTACTAGGAAAACTTACTTTCTAAGTTAGTGAGTCAATAAAGTAGTCAAGTAAGATTGAGTCCCACTCTAGTAAAACTGGCTCAAAAGGAGATCATATGCTTGCACGCTGAACACTAGGAAGGATTCACTGTTTGATGGATTATGAGGTGAAGTATGATATTTGGATGTGATTAGTGAGGACTAGAGGCTTCACATATACATTATGCCTGCTTATAATTTGATATTTGCATTTTAGGGGCGATATTATTGATTAAGAGTATATGATTTTCCCTTGGATGTATATTTAAAAAAACTCAAAATGATTTTTTTCATTTTCTTTTCACTTTTTTTTAAAGATTTTGTGGGTATATCTCCCGTAAACTCTCACGAGATCACACTCATCTACTAAGGTAACCTAGGGGTTTAATAGACTTGTTGCATGTGATAAGTGCAACTGTGATTCTTACAAAAATGACTTAGTACTATTAGGATGACTTCTTTTTCTTTAGTTCAATTTGAGGACGAGCAAAATCTAGGTGCGGGGGTAATTGTTCGATCACCAAAAGTGATTAAATAGATGCTTCTAATTACCCAGTTTTTGATCATAATCAAGTTTATTTTTGGGTTTTATTTGGTTTTGGCATATTTGTGCAACAAATAATAATTTGATAAAATATTGGAGTCATTAGCTTAGTGTATAAGACTAACTACAACAAATTTTTGAAAGTTGTAGCCAAGGGTAAATTGGAAACCAAGTGGATACAAAGCAGTTTTCTTACTATGGTGACTTGCGTAATATTGATGAAAAAGTAGAGAACAAGAAATCTACTCCTACTAGAATTTGGAAAGTGGAAGATGACTATTACCACTGTAAAAGAAGGTTTGGGAATCATAATTATTCATCATCTTAGCTTAAGTTTTTAGTTTAGATTTTAGGACTGGATTAGTTTAGTTTAATTTTCTCCCAAAACCTTTAATGCAAGTACTTAGATTTAATTTTAGTTTGAATTTTTATCAATCTATTCAATTAAGCTTTCAGCTGCTACTTTCAATTAGTTGGTAATTTCTTTCCTTTATATCTCTTTCTCCCTCTGTCTTCTTGATTAGAGTTTACTACTTTCAGAATCATTATATTGATTTATATATTAAATCCAATCATGTGTAGATTATATCTAATTACTTTCTACAAGTTGAATGATTTCTATTTTTATATTTACTGTTTGCAATCTGTTGGTTATGGTTTAGTTGTCGTTTAGTGGCCTAGATTTAACCGTGCCCCTATGGAATCATTGTTAAAGTATTATGACTGACAACCATACGCTTGTGGTGCAATTTTACATCCTTTACGGATTGTATCATAACATAAATAATATACCTGTAGAAGTGAGTAGTTCCGGGTACCCATCAAAAAAATGGGGAATCGAAACCGGAACCGGAACCGGTTAGATAAGTTCCTAACTTTTGGGAACCAGAACCGAAATTTCAGGTTAAGGTTCCAATTCCAGGGTACCCGCTGTGCCTAATGTTTAAATTTTAGGACCTAGTAAATTAAATTTTCTTACTTCTTTGGAGGAGAGAGGGAATGTTTGATCTTTTCCTGCCTTCATCTTCTATCTTTACATGAAAAAAGAAAGCTAATTTATTAAGTTTGTATTTTTTTTGTCTTAGTTACTTAAAAAATATCATGAATCATCCTTCAATTATCAGTAGAAAATTAACTGATGTTGCGTTGAATTCGGTATTTGAAGAGTCAATTTTTGTAAAGAAAAAAATCGAGTAGAAAAAGCATAGAGAAACGAAAGAAAAGTTTAAAAAATTAAAAAATTATTCAGTTTCATCTCTCTAAATAGGTTTTAGGTTCCGATTCCGCCTATTTTTTTTTGAACCGGAACCGGAACTGTTTGACCGATTTATAGGTATGGTCCTTGGCTCCTCGCTCAAAGGTGTTGGTTGTAGGGCACGTATGCTGAAAAGAGATTTTTCCTTTCCGCTAAAAACAATTCTACCCTTGAGAAAAGCTTGATCCCAATTTGTAGGACCCCAACCCTCTTCTTCTAACGGCTATTTCTCCCGCTATCTCCGTCTCTCCTTTCCTTGCAGCCCCCATAAAAGGCTTCTCATTGTAGGCACTAAAAAAATATGTGACGTACTAAGAGATAAAGTTAAGTTAATCATTTGGGTCAACTGTTTTAATTGATCTAATTAAGCTCAAATTGACTCGTAAGTCATGGCACAAGCACAGTTTGACTCCCAAGTCAAAGCCCGCTCAAGGCCCAGGATGAGTACCAAGTCAAGGTCGAAGCCCAAGCCTACTTAAGGCTCATATTGACTACTAAGTCAATGCCCAAGTCAAAACCCAAGTAACTCCCAAATCAATGCCCAAGAGATTCACAAGTCAAAACCCAATCAATAGGCCGATTATCCCTAAGTCAAAGTCTAATTAATGGTCAATCTCTTCATTCAACTCGATGGTCGAATCGACACCTCAACAGAGGACGAAGATAATAAATCGGTTACTTAAGCACCAAGTATATATAGACTCCCAAATCAAATTAATGCAAGCTGAAGCCCAATTGTAGGCCTAAAATAGGTTAAGATACATCTTGTCCTTGGAGGGGGAGGGGGACTTTTCCTATAAACCCCTAACTCCCTTCATTCTAGACTTGGATATTCCAAGAGTTCCCTAAAGCTAAAGCGTTCTCTCTCTAAAAGAAGAAAAAAGCACTTGAAGCATATGTCATCTTCTTTTAGATATCAAATACTTTATTTTTAGTAAGGATTAAGCCTTTTTGGGCCCTCTCTCAACATAAACTTCGCTTAAATTCATCCATGAAGATCGAATCAGAAGATTATTTTAGTTACATTCAATATAAATATTATACCTATACGTATAATATTAGTATAAAAATTCAATTTATTACGCAATTTCTTGTCTAATTTATTGGATCTCTCTCTCATAAGTCTATGAAACTGGCATAACCTTTAGCAAGCGAATCCACAGAATAGGGACAAGAAGCATGTCAACAGCTGCTGCAGCGATCATTGCCAGGCAAACAGTGGAGTTTGCGTCCAAACTCTAAGACTTAAAAATGAAGCAAAAAGTATCTTGTTGGATGGATCAAGTTCAAAAATCCACACAGCTTCAATCTCCAATTTTTGAACTAGAAGGGCACTATAGTAGCAAATCTTCTTCGCCATCAGCAAAAAGCGCTTACTTGTCAGAAACTAAAGCTAAGTTCCTAAAAACCATTGTCATACTAGTTATGATGACAGACACAAAGAATTAGGCAAAGGAGATGGCTAACTTGAAGGAATCCTGCAAAAACTTGCCAAGGAGAGTGAAGAAAAGGAAGCCCGTATCTAACTTTAAGAGGAAAAGATTGCTATGATGACTAAGGCGTCGAAAAAATGGTCAGCTCAACCTTCCACTAAAGACTTAGAAAGTGAACAAGACGAAAAAATGTCCATCCATAGTAAAGCTTCTAATGAGGAGGAGCATCTAAAAAAAGGCGATAAGCCTAAAAACAACGAGTCTTTAGGATCGATGACTATTGAACAAATCTAAGACTTGAGCGCAAATGTAGTTAAAGCACAACTAAGGGGAGGTTCGTGTAGATCTCACCAATACACCAAGCCCTACACCGAGAGCGTTGATGCTCTCCACATGCCCCACGATTATCAACCTTCTAAGTCCCACCCGTTTGATGGAAAGAGTAACTCAAAGCAACATGTTGCATATTTCATTAAGATAGGCAATAATGCTAGCACTGATGGCGACCTTGTGATAAAGTAGTTTTTCCGAATGTTGAAAGAAATTGTGTTTTTTGGTATACCGACCTAGAACATGAGTCCATCAGTAGTTAGGAACAAATGGAGCAGGGGTTCCTAAAAAGGTTCTATTTCACCAGTGCACCGTCAATATGACTAAGCTGATACACAGCAAGCAATGGAAAAATGACCTAGTTCATGACTATATCAACTGCCAGTGTGCACTTAGCCTTGAGTGCAAAGATCAACTATCTGAAGCTTCTGCTATTGAAATGTGTGCCTAAGGTATGGAGTGGGACTTTTTGTATATCGTATAAATGAGTAAACCTAAGACTTTCGAAGAATTAGCAACCAAGGCACATGACATGGAGGTTACAAAAGCTAATCATCATGGCAACTCCTGTTATTCTACTAAATCGAAGAGGGACAAAATTAAATTTAAAAAATAATGTTAAGTTCTCTAAGAGCACGACTAAGGAAGATACCTACTTCTATAGGTGAGCCAATTTAAACTATAGGAAAGTCTAAATTAGAAGATAAGAAGAGCACATCATTCAAGGATGCAATAAAGAAGCGTCTCACAGTAAAAGAGCTACAAGAATAGAAGTACCCATTTTCTGACTCAGATTTATCGAGTATGCTAGATGACTTACTTGAGAATAGTGTTATTGAACCGCCTGAGCCAAAGGGCCCACAAGAAGTTGGGAAGACTACCGATCCAAAATACTATCGCCAGTATAAGGTCATAAGTCACCCTCTTGACAAGTACGTTGTACCCAACAAGCACATTATGCAGTTAGCGAAGGATGGTAGGATCATCTTAGATTTGGAGGAAACAGCAAAAGCTAATTACACATCTATTTTGTGTGAGCACTAAGCCCTTTCATGTCAATAGAGGTCGAACCATTTGGCTTCTTTATAGAGACACAATTTAGCCCCTTCGTTGAAAGAGGAGGTAGTCACAATCCAATTTGGGAGTCTAGAACCAATAGTTTCTCTTAATACTAAGCCCATCATAACTACCAAAGGCCAATCTTGCATTAAGCACTTTTAAGAAGAATGACAAAGGGTGGACCCTTGCTACTAGGCGCAGGTTAAGGAAGTAAAAGCAAGCTCATCCATAATCACTTTGTCACAAGAAAAATTAAGGAAGAATGAAGTCCACAATCAATAAGGAGCATGAAGTTCGGGCCATCAACCCAATTTACCAAAAAGCATCTATCTTCATTGCCTTAGGCAAATTCTTCCAAAAAAAATTCTTTAACAAACTGGTTATCCACATAACTTCATATTCTAAATTTAATGATGATAATGATGAGAGAAATGAAGAGCAGAATCCCTAAATCGCATTACCTCCCAAAAGAGATGAGAAGGCCCTCACTGTCTAAAAGCTTTTCCAGCATACATGGGTTGGCAGCAAATCTTTCACCTACCTGAAGAGATGCATTAAGAAGTTGTGTTGACATTCATCATACAAGCTATATGCTGAAAAGGTGAACGTTGTAACATTTACGAGCAGTCCTATCCTATGTGCCATATACAACACCGTTGTGACATTCACCGGTGAGGACTTGTTATTAGGTTCTGAACCATATAATCGCCCGTTGTTTGTTAATGGATACATTTGGGGGCAACGATTAAGCGAATTCTAGTTGATGGTGGTTTGACAGTCAACATCATGCCTAAATCTACTATGAATGATTTGGTTATCACTATTGAGGAATTAGCCAAGAGTCAAGTGATGATACAAGTATTTAACCTAGAAAGACAACGTGCAGTTGGTGTAATTCGCTTAGAGTTGACAATTGGCAAGTTGACAACATCATCAATTTTATAAATGATAGATTTCAAGACTTCATACAAGTTTATACTTGGGTGTCCTTAGCTACATGAACATAGAGTAGTAGCATAAACCTTGCAACAATGTCTACTGTCAGGACGGCAAAAAGAAGATAAATGGTGATATTAAACCATTTGTTGTGGTCAAGTTGTAATTCACCGCTGCAAAGTTCTTCGAGGAAGATGCTGCTCCAAAAGAAATTGTGTCAGCCGTTATATCCTCCACAGGAAAGTGTAGTATAAAGAATGCTAAGGAAACTCAAGCACCTCTAAAATATTGTGGTGATGGTAGCACCAACCCATAACAACAACTGGAAGGAGAAAATAAGTAGACAATTCAAGTTGCCCCTGTCAAACAATCAACGCAGTAGACCCAGCAGCGTCATCTTTCGGTATATTCCTAAGTCTCATCGAAAGGATGGTGAATCACCATTTAGCGAATGTGTAACTCCTAAAAGCTTAACTAAGGCTAACATCAAGTTCAAGGAAGCCAGATGGCATGTTCTCAATGAAAAAGATTTGCTTTTAGTTCATAAGGCAAACTAAAGCAAATTAACTAAGGCGTCCTTCCTTGATTTCACCACTACTTTCAACGGCTTACTCCAAGAAGAAAACGACTTGTTAAGGATGCACACTAGTGATGGGTTTGACCTAAATGCATACAAATTGACGACGATGTCTGGTTATGACTTCAACAAGCCAACATCTTTGGCGTATGTCATTGGCACTAAGCCCTATGGACTCAACAATGCATAAAAATGATATAGAACCAAGGGGGTGAAGTTGTAATGCCTAAAATTGATCTTACTTATGTACCACTCAACCCATAAGAATTTTAGGTTGTCATGAGGACAAATAGTCATTAACACAGTATATTCTAACTGAGGAGGTTAATGTTGGCAAGGGAAAAGCACTAAGACCAACTCAAAGTTATCGATGTTTGACAATTACAATAGTCTACATTAGAATGCCTTTCTATGTTTAGTAGGATGGGAAAGGATAAAATCTCGAAGACCTCTATCTTCTATAAGTTAAAAGGAGATAAGCAGTCTAAACCATTAATCTTCGCCAAAATCAAGGTAGGTGAGAGGTCATCAAGCTCACCATCCTCACAAGAGAGGGATTAGATGTGCAGTGCCTTGAGGGAAAAAATGAATTCCAAAGTTTCGCTCCTTCACATATGAACCAGGCTTCTACTTTGGATGTGAAGACTAATGGATCTCTAAAAGTGAAGAGATATATTTCTCATTAGCCATAGGGCTAATGCTAGTTCAAAAGAAAGAACCAAGGAGAAGGGGCAAGCTTCTTCCAACCATTTCATAGTTCAAAAGGACGACGACTTAAATTATTCTAAAATAGAACTCGCTGAAGCACCAGAAACTTTAGAAGATGCGAGGCAAGCCATGGCTGATGAATTAAAAGAGTTGAATGTCAGATATGTGGAAAAATCTCACCCTATCTATGTAAGCACCATGCTCACACCAAGGTAGATGGCATGAAAATTTCATGCGGGCATAAAGGAATAAATGAAAGGTTAAAAATGGTGGAAAGATAATACCTTTATCTGATTTGCATATAGAACCATGCCCTAACCAGCTTAGCACTCACACCCATCATAGAAAAAGGAGAATATTCGCTAGTTTACAGAGCAACATTCAAAGCGAATGTAGAATATTCAGACTAATAAAAGAGAAGGAAACACAAGCGATGAGATTTTCGGTAAAGCTCACGTCCTCCTAGCCCCCCCAAATTAATGAGCACATATACGTTAACCCCCCCAAAAAAAAAACCTTATACCCCAAGCTCATGGAAGAGGGCATGTTATATGACAAAAAAGGAGAGCTGGCAAAAGAAAAAATAGGAAAGGGAAGATAAGGGTCTGGGCTTCTTTGTTAGAACACTATACTTAAATAAGTATTAAACTTTGGCACATTAAAGTCCCCTTCCCTCTAGGAGAAAAAGAAGATAATGGTGTCTGACAATGGTCTCTTTTAAGTTAATCTGTCACATTCGACTTTGTTGTTGCATGACTCTGGTCAACGCAGTTTAAAATAGTGGTACGATCCAAGATATCAGTATAATTTTACATCAATTCTGGAGCCGATGAGTTGACCAGGCAAGGTTTAAAAAATAGGATGACTCTAATAATTACATCCCTGCAATTTAAAAGACTGCATGTACCACTTAGAAAAAATGAAGCAACAAGCTAGCAAGTTTATATGTCAAATCAATAGCCTCCCAAGATAGGAAGTTATCCAAAAAAAGGAGAATAAAATCGAGATGTTGGTCACACTTGAACGACCCAATACATGACCGAGTCTCAAAGGGCATTATGTAGGCATTAAAAAAATATGTGACGTACCAAGAGATAAAGTTAAATTAATTATTTGGGTCAACCTTTTTAATTGATCTAATTATACTCAAATTGACTCATAAGTCATGGCCCAAACTCAATTTTGCTCCCAAGTCTCGCTCAAGGCTTAAATTGACTATCAAGCAAGGCCCAAGTCATAACTCAAGTGGCTCCTAATCAATGCCCTAGAGACTCACAAGTGAAGCCCTAGTCAAAACCCAATAAAGGCCTTAATTATCCCAAAGTCAAAGTCTACTTGATGGTCAACCCCTCGGGCCAATTCGACTGTTGAATCGACACCTCAACATGTTACCAAGTCAACAAATCAGTTACTCATGCACTCAACACAGACTTCCAAATCACATCAATCCGAGCTGAAGTCTAATTATAAGCCCAAAATAAGTCAAGGTCCATCTTGACCTTTAAAGAAGAGGGGAGAATTTTCTATAAATAGACCCTTAGCACCTTCATTCTAGAGGTCGACATTTTAAGAATTTACTAAAGCTCAAACATTTTCTCTTTAAAGGAAGAAACCCAACACCTAAAGCATGTGCCATTTTCTCTCATATATCAAATACTTTTTCTTGATAAGGATTAAGCCTCTTAGGCCCTCTCTCAAAATCAAATTTACTCAAATTCATTAAAGGAGATCAAATAAGAGGATTGCTTTAATTGTATTCAACATAGAGATTAGACCTATCTATACAATATCAATACAAAAATTAAATTTGGTACTCAATTTCTTGTCTAATATATTGTAATTTTGAAATTTGTGTTTACACCCCCGTTTGGTATAAAGTCAACAATTTAATTTTGGTCTTGAATTTTTCTTTTTTTGTAGTTTTGACCTCTAATTGTACCAACCTCAGTGTGTGACCGGCCTATTTAGGATGAGTCTGCGGAATTAGACCAAACTAGAACTGGTGAATGCACACAAGAACTCGACTCACATTCAAGATTGAATGCAAGCTAGCCAAGAACACTTGAACTTTAGCTTGAGTATTAGTGAATCCGAATGAGATGAAAGGGAGATAGAATGAAAGTAAACCCATTCTTAAATACAGAAATCACCACCAACAACAAGCTTAGGTTTGTTAATCTTATTTAAGATACAAAAATGCCACCTAAATAAGGATTAAAACTCACTTGATCACCACCTAACTCGACCTAAGTAAGGATAAGCAAGTAAAGTGTTTAAGACTGTTCAAAGAAGCAAAGCTCAACTTTCTTCATTTAATAATCAAAGTTGATTACAAAATGAGCTTCCAAAAGCCCATTATACACAATCATCCTTTGTTGCTTAGGAAGGACATTTCGTCCTACTTAGGAAACCTCTAAACTAGTTTAAATTAACAAAACTTACAAAGCATGCTGAGTTAAGCTAGTTACAAACAATGAGTCTAGTAAATAAAAATATTAATAACTAAAATCAACCTTAATCATGTTAATTAGCTTAAACGACTTTCTTACACATGGAAGAGAGAGGAAAATGGCTGTTGTCCCTCCCCTTTTGCGCCTGGCCAACCAAAACCAGCTGGGTGTCTTCTCCCTTGCATTCTAGTGGTTCATGCATCACTTAGGCATTAAGGGGAGCATGAGGATGTTTCCAGCTATCCTAGGTATCCAAGAAGGCAAGGAGATAGCTTTAACAAACCCTCCTATAAGGGAAAACCTCTATGTGAAGTAATCGGGGTCCAAGAGTTGATTTTTACTCAGTTTTGGTGCAGCCATGTGTCCCTTCCTTTGCTGACTTTTACTTGGTTTCCTTTCTTGGGAGGAATCCTTAGGATCTCAACAAACCCTTCATTGAAAAATCAAGGCTAAATCAGGTTTAAGGTGCTGAAAACACCTAATAAATCAAACTAGATAGATTAGGCACTAATCTGGCACGGTTAACGAAATGTGTCTGATTCTTCACCTTGCGCTTTTTTAACTTGAACTTCTTTATATGCATTGGTATCTAACTTCCTTAAGTATCATACTAAGCAAAGAGATTGTACATAAACCTCATGGAGGCCTATGAAGTAACATACACAAATCTGGGCTTTTGTATGGACTCAAACCTGGGACCTTTTGATTTTGACCCTAGCAAAATTTGGGTCATTCCTTGGACTTTGGGGGGTAAAGTTACACTACCTTGATAGACATATAGGTCTAAATGGGGTTGTATTGATGGACCCCATCATCCTCCCCTTGTTGAATAGAATTTGACCTCAAATCTGTCAAGTAGTCATCCTCCAAATATGGGCTCAAATCTGCCACATTGAATGTGGCTGAAATGCCACAATCCCTAGTTAACTTAACCTTGTATGCATTGTCATTAACTCATTCTAAGACCTCAAATGGACCATCTACTCGTGGCATTATTTGTTTTTGTATTTTGATTGAAAACCCTCTTTTCTGTGGTGGATCCAAACTAGGTCTCCAGGTTGAAATACCATCTTCTTCTTGTGTTTGTTAGCTTGGGCTTGGTATGACATATTGGCCCTCTCAACTATGACTTTCACTTGTTCATTAAGCTTTTGGACTTCTTCTACATGTGTAGTTGCATCCACGCTTGGTTTTTCATCTATAAGTCATGGCATAAGATTAAGGGGACTTTAGGGATCAATTCCATAAACCACCTTGAATGGAGATAAGCCAATAGCCTTACTAGGTGCTTTTTTGTAGGAACATTTAGTGTAGGGGAGTAATAGATCCCAAGCTTTCAAATGAGGTTTAATAAAAACTCTTAGTAGTGTGCCTAAGGTTTGATTAGTTACCTCAATTTGGCCATCTGTTTATGGATGATAGGTGATACTATACTTGAGTTTAGTATCCATTTTCTTCCACAAAGTAATCCAAAAATAACTAAGTAATTTAGTATCTCGATCTGAAACAATAGATCGTGGAGTACCATGTAATCTCATCACTTTCTTGAAATATAACTCTGCAATATGTGTAACATCATTTGTCTTGTTGCAAGGTATAAAAAGGGCCATCTTGGCAAACCTATCTACCATGAAAAAGATTGAATCTTTGTTCGTTTGGGTTTTAAGTAACCATAGGATAAGATCCATACTCACATTAATCCAAGGAAGAGTGGGAACTAGTAGAGGCATGTATAATCTTTAGGGTAACGAGTGACTATTAGCCACTTGACATGTAGCACACCTCCTCAAGATATCTTGGACATCTTTACTCATGCCTGGCTAATAATAATATTCTCTTAACATAGTAAGAGTCTTGTTTTCAATATGCTGACCAGCTAATGAACCACTATGAACTTCTCAAATTAAAAGTTCTCGAGTACTACACTTCAGAATGCATAAACGAGTACCCTTGAATAAGTAGCCTTCTTGGACCAAAAAATCACCTTAGGGATGCTTTTAACGAGATAAATAAAGATCCCCAAAGTCTTCATCTTCAACATATAAAGATTTTAGATGTTCAAAACCCAAAATACAAGCATCTAACTGGAATAATAACAAGTGCCTTCTGGATAATGCATATGGACTTTGATTGAGCTTCTCTGACTTATGCTTGATTATAAAATGAAATGAATGGAGATATTCCACCCATTTAGCATGTCGTGAGTTTAATTTGTGCTGTCCTTGAATATACTTTAGGGCCTCGGGATGAGAATGCAAAATGAACTCATTAGCTATCAAATAATGACTTTAGTGCTCAGAACAATGCACAATAGCATAGAATTCCTTATCATAAGTGGAGTATTTTCTTCTTAAATTACATAATTTCTCACTAAAGAAGGCTAGGGGCTTTCCTTCTTAAGTGAGCACCTTCTTGAGTGAGCACACCACCTATGCCCACACCAAATGCACTGCACTCAATCTCAAATACTTTGTTAAAACATCGTAAAGCTAACATCGGTGCTTGAGTTAGCTTGTTTTTTATCTCTTCAAAGGCAGATTGGGCTTTGGGGGTCCATATGAAAGACATACCCTTAATAACCTCAGTCATAGGAGCTATAATAGTACTAAAGTTTTATATGAACCGCCTATAAAAGGAAGCAAGTCCATGGAAACTTTGTATGCGCTGCTTTTTAGAGTAGGCCATGGCCAAATTGCTTCAACCTTGCTCTTAAGGTTACCTTGATCACGTGATCAATAACAATATAACCTAGTAAAGTCGTCTCATTTAAGAAGAAGTTGTACTTCTTAAGGTTACCAAACAACTTCTCCTTTTCAAGAACCATCATAATCTGATTTAGATGGTTTTGGTGCTCTCTTTCATCCTTGTTATAGATCAGAATGTCATTGAAATAAACCACCACAAATTTACTAATATAAGGCCTGAATACTTGATTCATAAGCCTCATAAAAGTACTTGGAGCATTGGATAAGTCGAATGGCATAACAAGCCACTCAAATAAAACCTCGTTTGGTTTTGAAAGTAGTTTTTCACTCATCACCTTCTCCGATTCTGATTTGATAATAACCACTTCCTAAATCAATCTTGGGAAACACCCTTAAACCATGTAGTTCATCCAATATATCTTCAAGTCTAGGTATAAGATACCTATACTTGATTGTAATCTTGTTTATGGCATGGCTGTCCACACACATGCGCATACTCCTGTCTTTCTTTTTAACTAAAAGAACTGGAATGGCGCATGGACTTAAGGACTCTTGAAGTAGTCCTCTAGACATCAATTCTTCTACTTAGCATTGAATCTCCATAGTGTCTTTAGGGTTCATTCTGTAAGCTAGTTTGTTTGGAAGAATTGATCTTGGGATAAGATGAATATGATGTTGGATACCTCTTTTTGGGGTAAACCTGAGGGTATTTCTTATGGGAAAACATGGTTAAATCATTTAAGTAACAAAATGGCTAAAGGATGGTTTGGCAAGGGGGATTTCTTCTTCAATAGGTAGTATCCACTCTATCAAAGCTCTAAATTCATGATAAGGGCTTTTAATAGAGGTTCACTATATGTAAGAAGCAAATCTGAATGTTCTGGGCTTTTTGTGGTGTTCCGAAAGGGATAAGGGTACTAAGGCGATCTTCTTTCCTCTTGTAGAGAAGGAATATGTGCTTAGGAATCCATTATACATCACCTTTCAATCATACATCTATGGTCTCCCTAACAAGATATGGCATGCATCCATAGGAATTACATCACACTATAACTCATCTTGGTAATTCTTTCCAATGGAAAAGGAAATTAAGCACCTAGAGTTGACTTGTAACCCTTTGCATAACCACTAGACATTATAAGGGTGTGGATAAGTCGGAGCTTGGAGGCCTAACTTTTCAATCATGCTAAGCGATACCAGAATAGCATAACTTCCTCCATCAATGATCAAAGAACACACCTTTCCCTGGCCTGTACATCTGGAGGGAAATATGTTCTCTCTTTGTTCACCTTTAACTCCCTCTTGACCACTTTAAACTCTTCTTACAACAAGCATTTCATCCTCATCAGTTTCCCCCTCAACTTCTTCTTGATTTTCTTCTTGGTCATCCGCCACATCCTCCTCCTTTTCTTCTTTAATCTGACCCTCCTTTGTGGCCTCCCATTCAGCCAAGGTAATGACTTTTCTGTTTAGACAGTCCACGGCTATATGTCCAAGTTCTTGGCACTTAAAACACCTTCTAGTGCTCAAAGGGCTAAGATTGGGTTAATTTTGTAAAGATAGGGTTCTTTGTGGAGTTGGGGTTCCTTATGGAAAGAAAGGGATTGGAGTCGTGGGTTTAGGGAAAGGAATAAGGCTCCCCTTGTTAAAGGGTTAGCTCCAAGACTAGGGTTTTGGAACTCACGTTTAAAGGGCCTAGACTTTTGTTGTTGCTTAACTTTATGGGCTAGAACACAAACGTTTTTGAAAGTTGATTATTGCTTCAATTCAACCACATTAGCATACATAGGATCAAGGTGTAGCACCCCAGCCCCTAGGGCCGGAAGCGTTACGTTTTCTTAACTTTCTATTTAAATTCTGGGACGAAACGGACAGAATTTTTCGTAAAAACTAATCGTTTCCAGGCTAAAAGCCTTACAATAAGTCCCTGTAAATCAACGGAAGCATAAAAACATTAAAAGAAGCTCAACGGCCACACGCCGGAGTTCATAACTCAACGAACCACCCGCTCAGAGTACACCAAACAGAATAGTTCATTAATACATAAGAAATGAAAGATACAACCCAACGGTTCACACAACCGGAGTATTGGGGTTTACATCCCAAAACATAGCCAATTTCAAGTAGAGACATCTAACCAATCAAATGGTTGGCTCACACGATCATACAGAGCGACTTATAAATAATATGCATTATATGAGCTAGAAAATTTAGTTTACAGCAATTATAAACTAGGAATACGTTATATTACATCGTCGACTCGTGAAACTACTTCTATATGGCACACATAACTCTTTTTCAACCAAGGGTAAACTTCAACTCCGCATAAGTGGCTTGACTTTCACCTATCACAATGAAAACCTGGGAAAAGGGGAAAGAGTAGTGGGGTGAGCAACCACACCCTCAGTGAGTGTCCCCTAACCCCCTTAAAACCAAAACCATTGTAGGCAGTAATATCTTTACTAGTCACATATCATGTATCCATACTATACTATCATATTGGGCATTCATAAAATTCTTATGGAAACATCGCTAACCATAAACTTCACTTTAAGCACTCAAACACATTTCTAGGTCTCTAGATGACCAAACTTCTTTACTAACAGGTAGTCAAACACTTAAACAAGTGACGAGGTTAAGCACAAAGACTTTCTTTTTCATAAACATAACTTCTTAACATTCTATTCGAACTATACATGAAACCCTATTCATATGATGTGCACATAAGGTTATCTCTTTTTATAATCTTACTTTTCTTGGCATTTCATTTATATGATATGCATAAGACATGCACATTTTAAGTCTCAATCAAATCTCATTCATAGGGTATGCATGAAATATACTCATAAGACTTTCTTTTCATATTCGTATCTTACTTAGCATCTCATTCATAAGTTATACTTAGAACATGCACATGTCATACACAGGAGGCTTTCTTTCTTTTTTACTGAAAACACTTCATTTAGCCTCTTGAGGCTCATAAAGACTCTTCTCTTAGCCTCTTAAGGCTCATATTGTTTTAAAAGAATCTCTTTCATCTTGGCCTCATAATGACCCTTAAAAACTTTCTTTCTGAAATACTTAAAAAGGCGAAACATCGACTGCTTTTCTTATTTAATAAGAAGCTACTCTAGGCATAAGATCATCATAAAGTGCTGGTTGGGAGAGATCTGCACTCAATCCCAGTGAGATTAACTCACATTAATCTCTTACTCCTGGGATGGCAACTAACTTTGGACCTTAACCCTCATCAGGGTCTCCAGGGATTACTTCCTGGGCTAGGGAATTCCCTCGTTTAAGCAAGTTCACTCCCATCTATTGTCCCTATGCACTTATCTTAGCCATTTAAACCGGTCATAATGACTAATAAGTTTGCCGTCTCTCACAGTGAAATCCTTTATCATGCAACTCACGCCTTTATAAAACTCATTAGGGATTCCCCCGTTCAAGTAGGTTCACTCCCAAAACTGTATTCATTCAGTCAAAATATGCCATCATGCACCAATATTTATGGCTACTATCATTTCAAAACATGAAATCCTTCTTTGAAAAATTCACCCTTATGCACATAATGTAACTTGAGGACATGAAAGGGAAGGAGGCCCACATGTATCACATTCAAGCACTTCATAATCAATTCAGCACAATAAGCCACGCATGGCCTCGCAATCTACACGGTTGCGGCTAATTCACAACCCAGGCTCCCTCCTTACAAGCACCGTGCCACAAAGAACTTCGAACCACTCATAGTTCTACCTCAAACCATCCAACTACCATCTCAGTTTTCAATTCTATAATCATAACATATTATCATAAAGGTCTTACGAAGTAGCTACATATAACTTACCGAGTGAGCAGCAACCATCCAACAGCTTGTTACCGCAAACATAAGCATAAATATATATGTATATATTGCATTAACTTGAAATAAGAACTTAAATAACTGAAATAAACTCACAACACAAGAAACTTAGCCTATATTCATAACTTGCGAATAGAAGGTAAGCATACCAAGTTCATGTCATTTCAACGCATAGCTAACTAACTAACATGCCATTTTCAAAGCATAACCATCCGACTAAATATGCATTAGCTTAAAATGTTCTCAGGTCATTTCAAAGAGTAATCTTAAGCATGAATTAGCTAGCTCAATTGACATCGATTTAAAGAATGCTTGTCACTCAAGGGTTACTTTTAAACGTGAACCAACCAAATTAGCCTGCTTCGATCTTAGGTGCTCTTGGTTCGTTTTAAACATTCATGTATTGTAGCTAAGGGGTAAACATGCCCACTTTGTCATTCGAAAGTTGTTTCCAAGGCCACTTCACAAGCGTAATTCAACTAAATAGACAAACATCGATTCGAGGCATTCATTCATTGCTTCGAAGTTACATTTCAAGTCTAATTAAGCTATTTAAGCATAATACGATTCTAAACATTCATTTATCACATCGAAGTCATTGTTCGAATCTAAATAAATCATTTAGACATAATACGTATCAAGCCATTTGTTTATTACATCAAAGTTACTATTCGAACCTAATTGAGCCATTTAAGCGTAGTATGATTCACGGCATTCGTTTATTATATCGAGTTACCATTCAAGTCAACCTTTCAGGCATACATTAACTGAATTCACCTAAATCGGTTCTAAAGATGCTTAACTAATTTCGAACTATATTTTCAGGCATGTAATGACTGAATTCACTTGAATCGAATCTGAACATGCATAGCTCATTTCGAACTAAAGTTTCAGGCATGTATTAATTGAATATACTAAAATCGATTCTAAGTATTCGTATATTGTTTCGAAGCTACTTCTAAGCATGTATTACCCAAACTAACATACATCAATTCAAGGCCACTTTTGAGTATTAATCAACTAAACTAACATTTAACGATTCAAAGTCATTTTCAGGTATAAACTAAGTAAACTTAACATGCATCGCAATTTCAAGCTTAAAAGGATTTCGAAACTACTAATACTTGGGAGGTGAGAAACAACCACCTCGACTCCAAGTTAGAGGATCCGATCCCTGGGCTATTTGGGCTCGATCTAGGATTTCAAAACCCGAAATTCGTCCCTCCCCGATGGTTGCTGCTTTTGCCTCTTTCTCTTTTTCCTTTTCTCTTCCTTTCGACCTTACCCCATCACCTGAACCGAGCCCAGCCGCCGGCAGTGTGGGCGCTGTGGTTGTGACACCTTGGGTTTGAAAACCCTAACCTTTAAACCCTTGGTTTACGTAACCCTCAGTGGACACTGGACCCGAGCCCATCAAAACCCTCGCCGTCGACCGCCGCCGTCACCGCCGTGGTCACGACTCCTCTCCTCGCCATCTTGATCTCCCTTCCTCTCTCTTCTCTACTCACCCTTGCTGATCTGGGTTAGCCCTTGCGGTTCCCATCGAGCCTGGTGATGGCCGGCGATGGCGCGCCGTCGGCCTCCCCCCCTCTCTCTCTCTCTTCCCTGCTGGGTCGTGAAGGGGGTCGCGGCGCTGGGAGCAGCAGAGCTCCCCCCCTCTGTCATGTGCCCGTGAAAGAGAAAGGGGCTTGGCCCCCTTTTGCTCAACATTTTTTTTTTTTGGTTGTTGTTTTGGTTAATAACTCAATCAACTAAAATCGCTAGTCCAATCTCGAACGTCTTATTCCAAACCCAAATCGATAACATGACCCTTGATCAATTATTCGTTCCCAAATATATAAAGGTTCGATTTATTAAACATCGAAACTAATTCTAATGTTAACAACCTACTCGCATTCGAGAAACGACTAAATAAATCGAATAATGACTAAATTAAACTATCGATATAATTTAAGGGCACAAATAGCACAAATTAACTTTAAAATCAATAATAGCAATAATAATTCTTTTTAATAAAATTATCGCTCACATAGGCACATCGATAATAATTTAACTCGTATAGTTACTAAAAATACTATTTTAGAACGTAGAAGGTAACCTAGCCAGGTTAACTTAAAAATAAAGGAGGTGGGTCTTACACTCTTCCCCCCTTAAAAGAATTTCGTCCTTGAAATTCTAAACCTAAGTTCGGTCTTTCCTAGAAAGTATGCATACAAACCATGATCTGCACTGTAGGTTTCCAAAAGGTTTCATTTTGCAGACACTACTTCTTTTAAATCGAAAGGAAATGGTTTATGGTCTCCAGTCTCCTCCTCGCCAGTCCTCTTCAAGTGTCTACTCAATCTATTTAGGCACTGTGGGCAAATCATATTGAAGAGGGGCAAATGAGTTGGCATGGACAACCATATTGAGTTTGTTTAGAAAATGAAATATAGATTTTTGATAATCTAGACTCAGTTCGCATGGAAAGCAACAACTCTATGCATATGCACCTATAAGTGGGCATCTAAAGGTGTGGCAACTGGGACAATGACATCTTAAGGTCATATACTTAGTAGTCTCATTCTAAAACATGAATTCAAGTCACTTTTGGGATCACAATGATTAACATAGGGACTCCTATAACATATTTAGGATAATAAAAACGTCACATATCACCACAGTCTCATTTGAGCATAATAGCATCACATAGCATTGCATAGAATCAGTAATTTAGTATTCTCAAGTCTAGGATTCCTAAGTAACACAAAGACATCTAATACGCATATAGTAAGCAATTACAAAATGGAAGCATATATGACCGATATTTCTATGTTTTAAAATTAATTCCGAATAACTTTTAAACATTTCATTCATGGCAACTTAGACAGGGCATGCGAAAGTCATATGAAGGCAGTTAACTTAGTCAAATTCATCCAAAGGCATGAAGAAATCATATCACTCTGAGGTAAAATCAACTGACCAGGAAGCTATCACATTGTACTTAAGGTAGTAGAGACATTATATTACGTCGCATTGACAATTAAGGGGCTCGGGGTAATACTCGAATTCACATTGACATCATGTAGGGTATATAACAGAGCACTAAGGATTAAGAACTATGAATAGCACGAACAAGCATAAAATGTCGATAGGAACACCTTGAGGAGAGAATGCTATAGCAAGAATAAGTGAATGCGGGTTTCTATGGCCGCCTCATCATGCTTCAAATACGTGTATGCCGTTATTCAGTTATAACATGGAACAAAGGAATTCATGGGATGTAAATGATGACTCTAAGGTCATACCATGCTACGAATCATGAGAGTTAAATCGTTTGGATAGCTAGGTCACATGCCAAATCTAACTCAAGTCAAGCAAACACCAAGGTATGCACTTACTAAGCGAATCATTCACAAGACACTTGAATAACCGTGCATAATGGACGTGAGTGTCAATATATATGATGACATGACCCTGAGTGCTCTACTATGCTACTTTCTTACACATGAGATACTTATTTCTATAGACGTGATTCATATAAATGTAGCCCTATTGTCATCTAATCACGCATTACATACATCGAGTTCAACCAGTCCAATTATAACACGAGAAAACAGTATCAATGGGCTGTATATAACGATTTAAGGGTCATGTCGCGTAACTATCTGCATAAATTCAAATCGTTCTAACTAATATAGTTACATGTTTAATCAAATTCAAGCCAAGCAATTACAAAACCTCAGTTTGTTGGCATTTGATCACAAACACATCGATGGCCTTATAGGTATGCGTTAAGGTTTTATGAGGTACATCTATCCTACAAGTGATCATAGGAGTCCTACTGCTTATGTCACTCACCTTGGTAGGGATTGTTTACTACGCACAATTCCAAAGTCTGCCAAGTTCTTTCTACCTTATGCTTTCTAGGTATATCAGGGTTCGTTCGGGCCAAAACATTGACACCCCATTCACGAATAACAATCCATATAATAGAAAAGAACAAATAATGCATGGTTTAGGTAATAATGGCAAAGAAGGGGAACAGTAGGTCCACTACGCAATGGTTAACGAGGTCCTACCAGTAGCACATAATCTTTAAGCATGCATACAAAAGCAGCCCCTAATGTACTCAGGGAAGTCAGAATTCAAAAATAGAAGATATCATTTAGTAGGATCATCAATTATAGCAACCGATCTCGACACGTATAGTACAATGGCATGTACTTGGAAACCTAAGCTCGTTCATTATAGCCAAAGAATGTAAAGTAAAACTTGACTTGATAATGAAAAGACATTAGCATTTCGAAACTTCGGATTTCAAAGGTGAAAAATAGCTGATCTGTTTTGAACTTCTTCTCTACCAACCTTTGAGTACGTCTGCTCACTCCATTATGGGGCTCGAGGAGCAAATTGTACTTTAGGGGCAAAGACGAGCTTAGAAAAGGATTTTCAATCGCTCAAGTCTAAATTGACGTGCTTTAACTATTGATTGTCCTATCAGAGTGCACGAAGAAAACATTTATCATTCAAAACATCACTTAGCTCACACGGTGCAAGTGAATTGGACTCGCTTCCTAACACATGACTCACATTTCATTTGATCGGCTTAACCGGATCGCATAAAGGTCAATCAATGGAGTCAATTAGCACATTAGGAACATATTATACCAATGGAACACCTACAACTTCACCTCGATGTGGGGAGCTATCTAACTCCTACACTTATGCCCAACTCACCACTTTCACTTAATCGACCTACTCGAGCCTCACATAAGTCGAAGACGACCATACTATAAAGCACACTTGCACACAAAGCAGGCATATGTCACATAACCACAAAGTGTTCCTAAGCAACTATATGAGATGCAAGACTCAGGTCGCGGCCTATGGTCGCAGGACCTTTACTCTGATACCATCAATTGTAGCACCCCAGCCCCTAGGGCCGGAAGCGTTACGTTTTCTTAACCTTCTATTTAAATTCTGGGATGAAACGGACAGAATTTTTCCTAAAAGCTGACTGTTTCCAGGCTAAAAGCCTTACAATAAGTTCCTGTAAATCAACGGAAGCGTAAAAACATTTAAAAGAAGCTCAACGACCACACGCCGGACTTCATAACTCAACGAGCCACCCGCTCGGAGTACACCAAACAGAATAGTTCATTAATACAGAAAAAATGAAAGATACAACTCAACGGTTCACACAACCGGAGTATTGGGGTTTACATCCCAAAACACAGCCAATTTCGAGTGGAGACATCTAACCAAATAAATGGTTGGCTCACACGGCCATACAGAGTAACTCATAAACAATATGCATTATATGAGCTCGAAAACTTAGTTTACAACAATTACAAACTAGGAATACGTTATATTACATCTTCGACTCATGAAACTACTTCTATATGGCACACAAAACTCTTTTTCAACCAGGGGTAAACTTCAACTCCGTATAAGTGGCTTGACTTTCACCTGTCACAAAGAAAACCTGGGAAAAGGGGAAAGAATAGTGAGGTGAGTAACCACAGGCTCAGTGAGTGTCTCCCAACCCCCTTAAAACCAAAACCGTTGCAGGCAGTAATATCTTTACTAGTCACATATCACGTATCCATACTTTACTATCATATTAGGCATTCATAAAATTCTTATAGAAACATCACTAACCATAAACTTCACTTTAAGCACTCAAACATATTTCTAGGTCTCTAAATGACCAAACTTCTTTACTAACAGGCAGTCAAACACTTAAACAAGTGATGAGGCTAAGCACAGAGACTTTCTTTTTCATAAACATAACTTCTCAGCATTCTATTCGAACTATGCATGAAACCCTATTCACATTATGTGCACATGAGGTTATCTCTTTTTATAATCTTGCTTTTCTTGGCATTTCATTCATATGATATGCATAAGACATACACATTTCAAGTCTCAATCAAATCTCATTCATAGGTTATGTATGAAATATACTCATAAGACTTTCTTTTCATATTCATATCTTACTTAGCATCTCATTCATAAGTTATACTTAGAACATGCACATGTCATACATTGGAGGCTTTCTTTCTTTTTACTGAAAACACTTCATTTAGCCTCTTGAGGCTCATAAAGACTCTTCTCTTAGCCTCTTGAGGCTCATATTCTTTTGAAAGAATCTCTTTCATCTTAGTCTCATAATGACCCTTAAAAACTTTCTTTCTCAAATACTTAAAAAGGCAAAATGCAAACTGCTTTTCTTATTTAATAAGAAACTACTCTGGGCATAAGATCATCATAAAGTGCTGGTTGGGAGAGATCTACACTCAATCCCAGTGAGATTAGCTCACACTAAGCTCTTACTCCTGGGATGGCGACTAACTTTGGACTTTAACCCTCGTCAAGGTCTCTAGGCATTACTCCCTAGGCTAGGGATTCCCCCGTTCAAGCAGGTTCACTCCTATCTATTGTCCCTAAGCACTTATCTTAGCCATTTAAACTGGTCATAACGACTAATAAGTTTGCTGCCTCTCACAGCGAAATCCTTTATCATGTAACGCACGCCTTTCTAAAACTCTTTAGGGCTTCCCTCATTCAAGCAAGTTCACTCTCCAAACTATATTCATTTAGTCAAAATATGCCGTCATGCACTAATACTTATGGCTACTATCATTCCAAAACATGAAATCCTTCTATGAAAAACTCACCCTTATGCACATAATATAACTTGAGGACATGGAAGGGAAGGGGGTTCACATGTATCACATTCAAGCACTTCAAAATGAATTCAGCACAATGAGCCACACATGGCTTCGTAATCCACACGATTGCGGTTAATTCACAACCCAGGCTCTCTCCTCATAAGCACCGTACCACAAAAAACCTCGAATCACTCATAGTTCTACCTCAAACCATCCAACTACCATCTCGGTTTTCAATTCTATAATCATAACATATTATCATAAAGGTCCGACGAAATAGCTACGTATAACTTACCGAGCGAGCAACAACCGTCCAACAGCTCGTTACCGCAAATGTAAGCATAAATACATATATATATATATATATATATATATATATATATATATATATATATATATATATATATATATGTATATGTATATATATTGCATTAACTTGAAATAAGAACTTAACTAACTGAAATAAACTCACAACGCATGAAACTTAGCATACATTCATAACTTGTGAATAGAAGGTAAGCATACCAAGTTCATGTCATTTTAACGCATAGCTAACTAACTAACATGCCATTTTCAAAGCATAACCATCCGACTAAACATGCATTAGCTTAAAATATTCTCAGGTCATTTCAAAGAGTACTCTTAAGCATGAATTAGCTAGCTCAATCGGCGTCGATTTAAAGAATGCTTGTCACTCAGGGGTTACTTTTAAACGTGAACCAATCAAATTAGCCTGCTTCGATCTTAGGTGCACTTGGTTCGTTTCAAACATTCATGTATTGCAGCTAAGGGGTAAACATGCTCACTTCGTCATTCGAAAGTTGTTTCCAAGGCCACTTCACAAGCTTAATTTAACTAAATAGACAAGCATCGATTCGAGGCGTTCATTCATTGCTTCAAAGTTACATTTCAGGTCTAATTAAGCTATTTCAGCATAATACGATTCTAAACGTTCATTTATTACATCGAAGTCATTATTCGAATCTAAATAAGTCATTTAGACATAATGCGAATCAAGCCGTTCCTTTATCACGTCGAAGTTACTATTCGAACCTAATTGAGCCATTTAAGCGTAATACGATTCACGGCATTCGTTTATTATATTGAGTTACCATTTAAGTCAACCTTTCAGGCGTACATTAACTGAATTCACCTGAATCGGTTCTAAACATGCTTAACTCATTTTGAACTATATTTTCCGGCATGAAATGACTGAATTCACTTGAATCGAATCTAAACATGCATAGCTCATTTCGAACTAAACTTTCAGGCATATATTAACTGAATATACTAAAATCGATTCTAAGTCTTCATATATTGTTCCGAAGCTACTTCTAAGCATGTATTGCCCAAACAAACATACATCGATTCAAGGCCACTTTCAAGTATTAATCAACTAAACTAACATTTAACAATTCGAAGTGATTTTCAGGCATAAACTAACTAAACTTAACATGCATTACATTTTCAAGCTTAAAATGATTTCGAAACTACTAGTACTTAGGAGGCGAGAAACACCCACCTCGACTCCAAGTTAGAGGATCCGATTCCTGGGCTATTTGGGCTCGATCTAGGATTTCAAAACCCGAAATTCGTCCCTCCCCGATGGTTGTTGCTGCTGCCTCTTTCTCTTTTTCCTTTTCTCTTCCTTTTGACCTTACCCCATCAGCGGAACCGAGCCCAGCTGCTGGCAGTTTGGCCGCTGTGGTTGTGACACCTTGGGTTTGAAAACCCTAACCTTTAAACCCTTGGTTTGCGTAACCCTCAGTGGACACTGGACCCGAGCCCATCAAAACCCTCGCCGTCGACCACCGCCGTGACTGCCGTCGTCACGCTCCTCTCCTCGCCGTCTCGATCTCCCTTCCTCTCTCTTCTTTGCTCGCCCTCGCTGATCTGGGTTAGCCCTTGCGGTTCCCGTCGAGCTAGGCGACGGCCGGCGATGGCGCGCCGTCGGCCTCCCCTCTCTCCCCCCCTCTCTCTCTCTTCCCTGCTGCGTCGTGAAGGGGGTCGCGGGGCTGGGAGTAGCAGAGCTCCCCCCCTCTGTCATGTGCCCGTGAAAGAGAAAGGGGCTTGGCCCCCTTTTGTTCAACCTTTTTTTTTTTGTTGTTGTTTTGGTTAATAACTCAATCAACTAAAATCGCTAGTCCAATCTCGAACGTCTTATTCCAAACCCAAATCGATAACAAGACCGTTTATCGATTATTCATTCCCAAATATATAAATGTTCGATTTATTAAACATCGAAACTAATTCTAAGATTAACAACCTACTCGCATTCGGAAAACGACTAAATAAATCGAATAACGACTAAATTAAACTATTAATATAATTTAAAGGCACAAATAGCACGAATTAACTTTAAAATCAATAATAGCAATAATAATTCTTTTTAATAAATTTATCACTCACATAGGCACATCGATAACAATTTAACTTGCATAGTTACTAAAATTACGATGTTAGAACATAGAAGGTAACCTAGCCAGGTTAACTTAAAAATAAAGGAGGCGGGTCTTACACAAGGCCTCCTAAGTACCTAACATGGTTTGTTCTTCAAGCTCTTGAATATCACACTTGATTAAGAGTTTCTCAACCTTTCTAGTATACTCCTCTACATTAACGCTTCCTTGGGTCAAATTATGGAGTTGCAAGGAGCTATCTTGGATCTAAGTAGGAGGTAAAAAATGTGACTTGAGTTTGGTTTTCATCTTCTCCCATGTTTTGATCTTTTCTTTTCAGTTTTTCACTCTTTTAGCACATAAATTCATCCACGAAAGTGAAGTATATGTTTTACGTTTAAGAGCTACTAGCTTGACCTTCTTGTCTTCTGAAGCTTCTTCGTAATCAAAGATCTATTTAACTGTGTGCGACCACTCCAAAAACTCATCTAAGTGCAATTTGCCTTCAAACTCCGAAATTGCAACTCTAAAATCATTTGAATTGGCTGGTTGTCTATGCTCCCTTTATGCCCTTCTTTAGGGCTCACCCTCACCTGAAGAACTCAAAGGATTGCTAGCTTTTTCATCTTTATCATCGTGAGCAGAACTGGGTGGGCTAAGCAGGATTTCTTCTTATATTTCATGGCTTCACCCAATTGACGCTTCAAATACTCATTTAGTTCTTGTACTCTTGATTAAAATTCTTGAGCCCTTGATTAGAAGACGTAACAGTTTGATAACTTCGCATCGAAGCATCAAACTTCTCTTTTAAAGTCACACTTGCACTCATGGCTGAATTTAGATTCAAATGCGTTTGGGGCATATGTTTGGGATTGATTTGGAACGTATGAGGGCTGGTTTCAAGGCCAAGGACAAACACAGCTCTAATACCTAAGTTGATGGATGCGCACAAGAACTTAACTCTCATTCAAGACTGAATGCAAGCTACCTAAGAATGCTTGAACTTTAGCTTGAGTTTTAGTGAATCTGAATCAGATGAAGGGGAGATAGAATGAAACTAAATCTATTCTTGGATATAGAAATCACCACTAAGAACAAGCTTAGGGCGTTTAATATTATTTAGGATACAAAAACACCACCTAAACAAGGATTAAGACTCACTTGATCACCACCTAACTTAGCCTAAGCAAGGATAAACACGTAAAGTGTTTAATATTGCTCAAGGGAGCAGAGCTCAACTTTCTTCATTTAATACTCAATGTTGATTACAAAATCAGCTTCTAAAAGCCCTTTATAAATGGCCATCCTTTGCTGCCTAGGAAGGGAGGAGATTACTTCCTACTGAGGAAACCTCTAAATGAGTTTAAATTAACAAAATTTACAATGCATGCTGAATTATGCTAATTACGAACAATGAGTCTGGTAAGCCAAAACATTAATGACTAAACTCAACCTTAATCATGTTAATTAGCTTAAAGGACATTCTTGCACATGGAGGAAAGAGAAAAATGATTGTTGTCCCTTTCTCATTGCAGCTCGCCAACCAGAATGAGCTTGGTGTCTTCTCCCATGCATTCTAGTGGTTCATGCATTACTTAGACATTAAGGAGAGCATGTGGATGTTTCCAACAGTCCTAGGTATCCCACAAGGCAAGGAGATAGTTCTAACAAACCCTCCTGAGAGGGAAAACCTCTAGGTGAAGTAACTGGGCTCAAAGAGCCAGTTTTTGCTCGGTTTTGTTGTAGCCATGTGTCCCTTCTATTGCTGACCTTTACTTACTTTCCTTACTTGGGGGAATCCTTAGGATGTTAACAAAACCCCTCATCCAATTAAGAAATTAAGGCCAAATTAGGTTTAAGATACTTAAAACACCTAATAAATCAAACCGGGCAGATTAGGCGCTTAACTGGCATGGTTAAAAAAATGTGCCTGATTCGTCAACTTGTGCTTGATTTAACTTGAACTTCTTTTCATGCCTTGGTAACTAACTTCCTTAAGTATCATACTAAGAAAACACATTGGACTTACACATTATGGAGACCTAAGGAATAACGTACACAAAACCGAGCTTTTGCTTGGACTCGAACCCGGGACCTTCTGATTTTAGCCCCAGGAAAATTTGGATCATTCCTTGGCCTTTGGCTAGTAAACTTGGACTACCTTTACTGAGTTGTAGGTCAAAATTGGGTTGCATTGATGGACCTCCATCAAGAACTAATTGTCAGGCTATTGAAGACCCCTTTTCAGAAGAAAGGTCGAAAGAGCCAGAAGGATTAGGCGAGCATGGCTGAAATTCATTTGCCAAATCTTGTTCTTTTTAATACGCTTCTAAGTTATGCTCATAGCCACCTCACTCTTTATTTGTATAATTTCTAAAATTAAAATTAAATTTAAAATTTAGTAACTATCTAATTGATATTAAATTATTTGTGTGAATATTTTAGTTATGTCAAGTATATTTAAGAATTATATCTAACGTATTATAATTATGTGAAGCATATAACTAATATAAGTATTTGAGTAACCAAACACTTTAAGATCACCTAATTTTTCTCATTTTCATTCATTATCTCATCATTTGGCTTTTTTATAATAAAGAAATCTTGAAAAAAGAGGGAGAAAAACTTATAAAGTACTTCTTCTAGCTATTTAGTATGACTTTGAAGTATTTATATGCCAAATCGTACTTCGCAACTTGTAAGGATCTACAAAAGCTAAAAACCTAATGTTATATATATTTTGGGAACTTAATGTTATATATATTTTACTCCTCCCCCCCCCCCCCAAAAAAAAGAAGCCAAAACCTTAGGAAAAAAGAAGCTACAACCTAGCCCTAAGCTCCAAATCCTAAATAGCATCTCTTAGAAACCCTAGACCCTAATCCACCAAAATAAATGCCATAGTGAAATCATATCGTTCCAAAAGCTACCTATGTTGTCGCAACTTATTTTTTACACATATTTTTAGGTTAACAAATCAATTTTGTTTTTTAATAAAACATGTGAATTAATAATAAACCTAATAAAGTTGGTTAATAGAAAATTAAAACCTTTTACTTGAACTAAGAAAAAACAAAAAGCCAAAGAAAATTGAAATTTGGAACAATGACCTAAGGAGATTTCTAAATATTCGTTTAGATTAGACAACAAAATTCAATACATGCAATTTAGTTAACAACAATGAATGAAAGAAATCAGAGCAATTTTCGGTCTACAATTTAACTTAGTTATGAAGTTAAACATTTCTTTTTCCCAAGATATATTTTATACATACATACATTTCTCATTTATATGCAATTTTTTATATTTATACAAAGCTATTTTTGATGGACTTATTAGTTGAACTACAAGAATGATTTTAAAGGAATATTTTATATTCAACTATAAGAATGAGCGTTATTTTTTGACGGGTTTTTTGATTGGAAAAAGTAAAGATTTTGACGAAATGGACATTTTGATCGACTAGTCAAAAACACTGACGAAAAAGTTTTGATAAACTGACAGTTTGTCAAAATTCATAGTGACAGATTGTACTGATGGACTGATCACTTGTCAGTATCATTTTGACGGAGATTTTGACGGCTATTTTTGACGGAATGTTTTAACGGGATCAAACTGTCCGTCAGAACCACGAAGACAGTGCCGTGGCATTTGGGATCACATTTTTGGCGGTTTTTGACAGAACCCATCATAATTTTTGATGGAAGCAGAAATTTCCGTCACAATTTTTGACGGAGTCCATCAAAAAGTCGTCAAAAATGCGTTTGAATAATTTTGAAGTTTTACAATTTCCAATTTGTGCAATGTCAAAAAACGTTAGCAAACAAATTTACTAAAATTAGTGACTTAATGTAATCATAAAATTAATAAAAAATGCAGTAGCATTAGGATTGCTTTAAAAGTATGTAAATAGTTTCAACATGAGCTCAAGAAACATAACAAAAATGGTGAAAGTACTTAATAACATCCCAAAACATACGAATACACCAAGGACAAATATGATAAAAACGTAACTACTCATGGGAGTCATCACCCAAGTCGGTTGTGTCCACCTCAACAACATCATCCTCATCATCATCTTCTGAAGGAGTTGTATCTGGAAGTGCTGTTGACGACCTTGCTTGCTGACTCTTGAAGAACCTCCACATCTCGCTCATCTTGCTCTTAACCTTCTTCTTGTCTTGCTGTCTCGCAGCTTTTTCTTGAGCCAGGTCATTTTGAATTTTAGCTTCCTGCTCAGCCCATTGATTATTGAATTCGACAATGAGCATCGCCCTCACTTCCTTCTCAACCTGTTTATGAAACTCTTCTTGGCGACCGTCCTCCACTGCTTTACTCATGCTCTTATTTAACCTTATTGCCATTTCGCGTGCATCAGAGTTGTTAACAAAGGAGGAATGACTAGAAACTGATAGGTAACACTGCCGCTTCATCACCACTCCCTCAGAACCAAAGCCATACACGCGACCCTTGCTAGTGAGATTTCCTTGAACCCAAATGTCGTGTTTCGAAAGTGGAGTGCTTTGGGAACTGTCCTTGGTGGATGGCTAGGAGGTCCTGTACTCTTGCCATCTCTTTCTATGCTCCTCCTGCATATGCGCACATAAACATTACAAGTTTGAAATAGAAGATCTGTTAATCCGGACCCATCTTTTAATTGAAAATTCATCTTGACATAATTTGAATTTGATCTTACCAATTTCAACTATGATTTTTTACACACCCAACTTCCCTGCTTATCCTTTGTTCTGTGCTACTGGGTGCCATTGTACAACTCATCGATTGTTGGTTCCCTCTGAAGTGTGACTGACTAAGCAGAATACAAGTACAATGTGTTATAATTAATAATATATGAAAAAGAAGCATCATTGCTTAAATATTGAAATTATTACCATGCGTTTGTGTCACTCAGTTGTTGGGATCGCCTCACATGTGTGCAAGGACGGACCCACACCCTTAGAATCACTGCTATGATTTTTCTTGTTCTGGGTGCTCAACTTTTGGAAATTAGGGTCTTCCCAGTACTTTTGGAGGTGTGCCCAGTTGTCCGGGGACACAAAATCAGGCGCCTTACCCAACTCAGGTGCATAAGCGAACAAGTTCTTCAGTTGTTTCGCCCCTCTAATTTCAAAATTCCGACACACCTGTTGGTTATGCTGAGATAGCTAATAGTAGTATTTCCACAAAAAACAATCGAACATGTAGTTTTGTGCACATTCGGGACGATGGCTAGTACAATGCTTGTGTTATATGCACATTTGGGACGATGACTAGTACAATACTCCCAGTGAGTTTAATGAGGAAGGAGAAGAAATGGTCTTCACGAAGTAAGCAGAAATTGGCGAGAAAGACAATTTTGACGGGTCCCGTCAAAATCTCGGCAACTTGGTGGAATCGTTGCAGAGATTTTGACGGGCCTTCAGAACATCTACAGCCCATCAAAATATTCAACCTGTTTTTGATGGGAACCTTCAAAAAATGCACAGTAATTTCAGTTTTGACCGTGTATCTCGTTACAATGCAATAAATTCAGTCAAAATTTTTTTGAGATCTATGTTGACAATATTTTCGTTAAAATCATATTCTCCCCGTCAAATTTTCCATCAAACATTTTGAGAAACCAAACATCCATCAAAAATTTTCGTCAAAACTATTCATTTATGTTCTAGATTTAATTAATTAAGTTGTGCATGACAACCCATTTTATACAACACGTCAAAATATCAAACCAAACCCACTTTATACCACATTTGTCGTGCTATGCAACAGTGTCATGATAACTTCTACCAC
This sequence comes from Carnegiea gigantea, assembly GCA_029747015.1. Classification (NCBI taxonomy): domain Eukaryota; kingdom Viridiplantae; phylum Streptophyta; class Magnoliopsida; order Caryophyllales; family Cactaceae; genus Carnegiea; species Carnegiea gigantea. Next base: position 110,892 of record JAKOGI010001874.1, read on the forward strand.
CTCTCTGGTGGCTTGGCTGTGAAATATAGTATAACATAGATGCACAGATTCAACGTCATGATCTGATTAATGTCCAAATGCTTTGCTTTAATTAAACTAATTTAAATAAGTTATCTTGCACAATTATCTAATTAAAGATGTTTAGAATAACACCTAAATTGGTCCGTGTATGTATCTGGATATAAACGTTAGCAAGTAATGGTTATAGTAGCTCATGAAAAGATCAAGGTATTATTAGATACCTCTCCACATTTAGGTAAATCTTATTTATACCCTACAATTTTTGTAATTATTATTTAATCTCCTTTACCCTAAAAATGTTATCATGTGACATCCTTTTTCAATCAAAAAGGCATTCAAATAATAATAAAAATTCCTATATATTATAGCAATTTTTAAGATGAGGGATTTTAAATAATAATGCCAGAAACAATGGGGTACAAATAAAATTTACCTAAATATGTAGGATAGTATATGATAATAATCTTGAAAAGATCAATAATATGCAACTATACTGATATTCATTTAAAATAGCATGTATATGTGTTTAAAGCATAAGATAATAAAACATATAAATGATTCATCAAAATGCATGGTAAATTAAATATTAGAGTGCATAGATACATAAGGCATTATACAACATAAGGAAAGTGTCTTAACTTTTGCTATTTATATTAATAAGTTAACATATCAATTTAATTACAATGTCATATATATTTTGTATTTTAAAATTATGGATGAAGAAAGAAGCGTTGAAGGCTAGGAAAGTAGATAGATTAACGTTCATAAAGAACAACCTATCCTACCCAAGAGGAAGAGAGCGAGGTGGGTGTATTGGGGACTATGTTGATTTTATTGATTTAAAATGGCCAAATAAAATGAAAATTATATCAATTGGAGATTTAGGTATTTGCAAAATTGATGCAAAATGGACAAGTAAAATGAAAATTATAGCAATTGGAGATTTAGGGTATTTGTAAAGCTGACATAGAGAAAAGAAGGTAACCAAATGAAGGACTAACAAGTAAGACTGCAATTTATAAAAGTTCTACATGGTTACCTAACAATTTTAGATTAGATTCTGAGATGTAAATAGCATGAAAATATCACTATAGTTTAAAACTATAGTTAATAGCCTTTGACTGGTAATAAACTTCCACCCAGTTCTTCTGGCTGATGACATGGCTTGTCGGAACCAGTGACCTGGCCCAATTTGATGACTCAGTAGTTGATTAATTTTTTTTAAAAAAAATAATAACGTGATATTTCTTATAAGGAATTTAAAAGACAATTATTAAGATTAACATTAAAAACCCTTCTCTTTCGAAACTAAATATGCAACTCAATTCCAACTCTGCGAATCAAAACCACCTAGTTGGTGAAATTCACAATTTGAAAATTGAATTGAGAAGTTTATTACAATCAGGTAACGATTTCTTTCATGATGTGTTGATGATGTAGCATTCCAATATGGTGTGTCCAATTACCCTCAGTATATGCTTGATTATGTATTTTCTTGACTTTTTGTCCTTTACGCTTTGTCTTCCGGCTATTCATGTCATTTGTTTGTGCGCCACCACCTATCTACCAATAGTTAAACAAAAAAGAATTATTAACCCTCAGGTAAGGGCATACTATTTTAGAATTAAAAGGCTAATTACCAAGTTTTGCATGCTGCTTTGATTCATGCATCTACCCTCAGTTGTGTGCCATAAGGGTAAGAAATGCCTATGTTTCTTGTTAGGTCGATGCTCTCCTAGGAAGTGACATCGGAAAAATTTTGCTTCGAGTCCACTTGTTAGGTTGTTTGCTCTTCATCGGATTGATAGTGCCAGCAGTTCTATGAGAGGGAAAGGGCGTGCTCTTCCTGTTCTGATTCTCTTTCCCATGAGTTTGAATTGGTTGCCCTTCTTTTCTTTGAATGTGAAGCATCTAGCTCATGAATTTCTGTTCTTTTTGCTTTAATGCAATTTCCTATCAGCATTTTCTTCTACCATGGGGCAAAATTTATCATATGGGAACTCATTTCACAAAACCTAAAGAATAACCATCAAAGAACCACAACCAGTATGAATCCTAATGAAATGGGATATGAAGATTCAAATCGCCATGGAGGGGGGTGAATAAGGTCACCATAGAAATTTTAAAAACAAAATTGAAAGCGAGAATAGAAATTAAAATGAGACAATACTCAAGGATATTTTAACGAGATTGGACCTCAATCAGGCTTAGGTCCCCGTGTAGAGTTATCCAACTCAAGGATTCAACTCTCTACTTCTTTTATTAAGGTGAACTCTCACAATCTCTCAGAGCTACCTCACTCTAGAGATCCCAAATACTTAAATCAACCTCTTGATTTAAGTATGGGAGAGTTGTGACCTCACACCAACTCCTAAGTTCACTCCTTAATAAAGAATTCCTCAATATACTCACAACTTTTGATCACAATGTAATGCTTAGAGTAAATTCACATATGTGTAGCTCAATATTCTTACAACTTGCTTGGATGCTTGCTCCCCTTTCATTTGACCTCTATTTATAAGCTCAAGTGGACGTGCACCAAGAAAGAAAATTCTATCCAGTGTATGCTGAAATTGTATTTTAGGCCCTTGATTTCTGGTCAGCAGTTTCTGTTTTGATTCTCCTTCCTTCCTTCCCATGATTTTGATTGATATGATGCTACATAATATCTTCATAGAATATTGTAGGAATTCTTTCTAGTATCAAGAGATAATGTTGCCTAAATTGACTCAAATTATATCATATCATTTTATCAAAGCAAGTATCATGGGTTAGAATTACGTGAGGATAAAATAATGACAAATCAATTAATTTGATTCCTCAAAATTTGAAATTCAAATTTTGAATCTGCTAAATAATTTCCTGGATTAACTTCTCAATTAATTAATCAAATAAAATCACACATATCTTCTCCATAAACATCCACACATTTTTCTTGGTATAAATGGGCTGCTTTATTATACTTATTTCAAATTTACCAACCATTTAAATGTCATTACTTGGATTTATTTAATTCATAATTAATTCAATCCTTTTTTTCTTTCGTCAAAATATCATCCAACTTATTCTAAGTTTAGGAGTAATTCAACAGGATATATATGGGGGACCTATCAACACCCAACATTACCCAAAATGAGAAATTATTGAGAAATAGAATTGTAGTCTACGCCTGCAACATATGTGAAGAAATTAAGCTTACCTATGTTTGCAACATTTGCAACAAATTATTGAGAAATAGAGCTTGCTTATACACTGCTCAATTTATCAAACCTTAGAATTGTGATCTACTTGTTGAAAGTTCCCGAAATTGATTGAAATTGGTGAAATTAAAAGCAAGAGAAGAAAATTTGCTTGTAACTGCTATAATATGAAGATCAGGCCAGTAGTTATGAATGTGAGATTGAATTGTATTGCATTTTTCCCTACTTCATCTCTGTCTTGTCCCACTTTAACCATATATGCAACATGCAATCAATTGAAAATGCTTCTGAGACACCATTAAAGATGGGATTTGCTTCTAAAAACATGAGATTAAAGATGGGGTTACCCCTAAATAAATTGCAAATATTGATATGAGGTATATAAATTGGAATGTAGATCCCAGATTTTCAATTGTTGCTGTGAAAATTAAGCTTGATAAGGTCTTTGAGGTAGGAGAGAGAAACATGGGTCAAGATAGAAGAAAAGTGAGTTGATGGAATTGAGGGTGGAAAAGTAATGTTTGAGTTTCTATTTAATATGTTCTTTTGTCTATTATTCCTTTCATTACATGACTCTGCAAAAGTATATATAGTTAGTAGAGGGTGGAAAGACATGATTAAAATAAATAAAAGTGACAAAAACCTAAGCTAGCCCATAAAGTGAAAGAAAAGGGAGGTGCAGAGGAACTATGTCATTTGTCGCGGATAAGAGTCCCACATCAAATAAGTGATGGGAGGGTCTTGTGCTTATAAGTGATGGCGCGGTACACCCTATCGAATCGGCCTTTTGAGGAGAAAGTAAAGGCCCCGTGACAAGTGGTATCATAGCTAACCTAGATTTGACTCTTATGTCTTGCCAAGCGCTTCGACTGGCAGGGTAGGTAGGGGGCCCCATCTATGATGAGGGCATCACAGGATTGGGTGGGGGAGAATGTCATGGATAAAACTCCCACATCAGAAAAGTGATCGAAGGGTCTTGGGCTTATAAGTAGTGGCGCTGTACACCCCATCAGACCGGCCTTTTAGGGAGAGGGTAATGACCCGTGACATATCAGACCTTTCCTTTTGGGATGCTATAAATTGGTCATTAATTGATTAAGACTCTGTTCGGCAAAATTAGTTGTTTAAGTAGCGGATAGCGGTTCAGGTAGCGGATAGCGGTTCAGATAGCAGATAACGTTTCTAATTTAGCGGTTAGCGGATAGCTATTTAGATTAGCGGTTGAAACTAAAATGTTCGGTAAATTTAGCAGTTTTGCTAACTGAGTAATGTAAATTGACATAAAATAATGTAAATAATTTCCAAAGATAAAATTTTTGAAGCATATTTTTTGGCTAAAAAATATAAAACGCTACTTTTAAATGTCAAACGTTAATACTATTAGTTTTTCAAAAGTGTTGCTTAAAATACTAAACGCTACTTAAAATATTAGTCAAAATAATAGTTTACCAAACACTAAAAAATTAACTAATTAGTGTATGGACTTGATCAAAACACTAAACACTACCCAAAACGCTGTTGTCAATCATGATCTAAAAAATAAACAAATAAATTAGTCATTAAGTATATTATATACTACAAATAAGCAAGTTAAGGCACGCCCTTTTTTCAATTGCCATGTCACTTTTCCAATCATGCCATGTCATTTAATGATATAAGAAAAAGGTCAATGTGGTGGGATTAAAGGGTATTTAGTTTATTTTAATAATTCAGAGGTATTTACCATCTTTGACTATAAGTTTGAGGGCAAATTATTTTTAGAACTCCGAATATCAAACACATATGTAAGACGTGAATAATAATTATCAACTCTTGTTGTATTAACCAGTTTTATCTATCAATGAAACCAATCATCTCTCAAAAAATGTTAGGTAACAGAGAGACAAAAAAATAATAAAATGAAGAGTGCATTGTACCAGGGATTTTTTTTAATTGAAAGGTTAACTGCGTATATTAAGCCAATTATCAGTTGTTGTATTCCTTATAATTGTAGTCTTCATCATAATGAGCTGGGCGCACACTTTTCAACTCATTCTTTCATAAATGCACCTCAAGCATCCCTGAGGGAGAGAGAGATCACTACTTGAAGATTAATTCAAAAAACACGAAAAAAGGAGAAAATGGTTTGAGAAATGTGATATCAATATTAGCTAAGAATGAGTAAAAAAGTGTACGAACTTGTACAATGTGTTTTTGATAAAGTTTAAAGTGAAATATGATATAATTACCTTTTCTTCATCTCACTTGTATTGTATCTACATTCAATAATATTTCCTCTCCTTCCAAATGGACAGGGGCAGAACTAGAAAATCTTTGTAGGGGCCAGGTCAATACTGAACTTTATATTAATTATATTAAACCCAAAGCAAACTTATTAATATATGTCAAAAATTCAATTCAATTAATTCATGCAATAAATTTCAAATAGAGAAGCATGCAATACCAATGATGCAAAACTTATCCATTGGATTATTGCCACTTACAAAATGTAGATGGAAAATAGAAACAATTCTGCAACCAAGGAAGAATATCTATGTCAATAAGAAGGAAATACAAATTAAAAAATTCAAATCAAAATATAAGCCAAATTATTTGATGTTAAGAAAACATAACTTGCCATTTAAATCATGCTTTTCTCCCTTTCACATTGTCAAAATCCTCAGTTATTGCATAGACCTTGAATGCCTTCGCAATTTTCTTCCTGATGTAGACAATCATATAATCTCTTGGAAAGTCGTCTTCCAATTTTGCTATAAAGACTCATTTTTATTATTTTTATGGCCGAAAAGGCTCTCTTTGTAGTTGCAGTTAAAACCGGAAGAGTCATAACCACACAAAGTAGTCGATCAACTAGAGAATACCTTTCTAACTTTCCAGTACTTGCCAATCCTCTACATAAGTTGAGAATAGTATTCAAATATTCTGCAACTTTGGATCTTTTGGAACATCAAGCTCATAATTATAATGTTGTAATTCATGTTTCAAAAGGATCTTTTCTTACTCTGAAAAATCTTCTGGGTAATATTTCTCAACAAGATCACATATATCAACAACTTTAAATGACTTTTAGCCATATTTAAACTTAAAGATCCACGTAAAATCAACAACTCTATTGTTTGCTCACTAAATCTATTGTCAATCAATAGTAGTGATGAACATTTCAATTCAAAAGTGATGCTCCATTGTAGTAGTGTACTGTTGCTTCCACTGTTTATGAAGTGATCGCAGCACATCAAAGTGAATTGCATCCATCATGTAAAGCTCAAGGAGATTGAGATTACAATCAAAGAAACAAGGAGAAGTAATTCGGATTCTCTAGGAAACTGAAGAACCCGTGACTGTTTGCTTGAAAAGGATAGAGCTAAACTTGGATTTTGGATACAGAATCACCACCAAACCCAAGATTAGGGCCCCTAAGTTTGATTAAGATACAGAAGTCACCACTTAATCAAAGTTAGGACTCACTTAAACACCACTTAGTTCGGCCTAAACTAAGATAAGCAAGTAGAGTTTTTGGAAAGAAAGCTTCGAATGCTCTCTACGGTTTTCTCTTTCAAAATCTGAGGTATGTTTCATTCAATGGCCGAAACTTGCTTTTGTTACAAGCCTAGGAAAACATTCTAACTAGCAAGCAAGCAAGCAACTACCTCACCTTACCCTCCTAAGGAGGAAAGGTGTTAACTAGTCTTAATCTACACAGTTATGACTAACCGGTTACAAAGCAACCTTAAGACTAATCTAAGTACATTTAAACTAATAAGGAAAGCAAGACAAATGATTATTACAACTTAATTAACTTGTATTTAGGCTTAATCAACTAAGAATGCAGCAAGATAGCATGTGCTCAGCCGAAAAGTGGCTTCCTCTTTGCGGCTGGCCAATGGGAAGCAAGAACACTCCCATTTCGGCTGTCCAATGAGAATCAAGGGACAAACTGTGTGCAGCTCTTCTTTCATTGGTTGTTATTCTCTAGGGAGCCTTGGGATGTGTGCCAGCCTTGGTTTGTGTGCCATTTAAGCTGATTAAGTGAGCAAACCCTTGTGGTGAAGCAAAACAGCCGGCCTCCCTTAAACCGGGTTCAACGGCAGAATGTACCCGGTTTTCAGGTTCGGTTTTCTCTTAGCAAAAGTGACCATGATTTGGATTTTAGGCCATGAGGGAAATCCTTAGGGTGTGTACTAACCCTCCAAAGGAAGAAATCAAGGTTATAGCCCCTTAAAACATGGTAATTAGGCTAATTCATCTAACCGGGCAGAATTGGAGCCAATCTGACCGGTTTGGAAAATCACCTTGATCTCCCATCCTCTTGTGTGCATGATTTGAAATCAATGCTTGAGCCTGAAAGTTAACATCATGAGGATTCCAAAAATGCAAAAATATCAAACTTAAGCCACAATGTAGCTTAAGAAATCAAGCGCACAACACCGGGCATTTTCTGGTCAGTTAGCTTGTTTGGTGTTGTTTGGCTTTCTTGCAAAATGTGAGCCATCTTCTTCACTTGGGACCTTGTTCTTGGACGAGTTGGACTTGTTTTATCATGGTCAAGGTCTTGGCTAGGCAGGATTCCATCAATCCATCTCCATAATCGAAATGTCACGGTGTTCGCAAAATAACTTCACACTTTCTAATAAAGTTTGCCATCCTTCACTTCTCAACTTTGGAATCAACTACTTTATGCTCATCACTAAATGCATGGCATTTACAATGTCTTGGAACTTTTGTTGCAAATCTTGGCAAAGTGCACCAATTATTTCCATAATCCCCTTAATCATATACAAGATAGAGACAAATTTAAATGGCATAAGCAGTTTTAAAGCATGTGTAGCATCCCCTCATTGAGAAAAAGAAGGCCCCTCTTTACCTATATTAGCAAGAATTGAACAAGTGGGACCATAGAGTCTCATCAAATTGCATACTAATTTAAAATGTGAACTCTATCTAGTATCTCCAGGATGTTGCAATGTACCAATTGGAGTAGCTCCTATTCTAGTATTTAGCTCACATTTTCAATTAAATGTTCTAATTCAACAATCTGGTTCACTTCTAATTTACCATGATGTTTAGAAGAACTAGTAACAATATTCATTACAATAACCAAGTTTTGAAAGAAAGCATGCACCTCTAGTATTTCTCTTGCTGCAACAACTAGAGCTAACTCTAACTGGTCAGCTAGGTGATGTAATAATAGGTAGACTGGAAATCCTTAAGAAATAAATTTCATAAGCCATTCCATTCTCCAGGCATATTGCTAGCTCCACCGTATCCTTAACCCCGAGTACCTTTTAACATTCAAACTATGTTGATGTATAATGTAGTAAATCGCATTTTTAAGAGTTAGTGAAGATGAGTCTCTGACATGCACTAGATCCATAAAACGTTTATATACATCCACCTTTATTGAAAAATTTAAGGACAATAGTCATTTGTTCTCTTTTAGCTATGTCTCTAGATTCAGCCACAATTAAAAAAAAAACACTTTGCATTTCTTTTATCTTCGTGTATTGTCCTCTGCACATTCCTTGCAAAGACATGCAAAATGTCTTTCTGAATGTTTGGTGATGCATAATTTGCATTGTTTGGAGCATTTTTCCGTACTGCATCTACTTGCTCATTATATGAGGCCAAGAGTCTTATCATTTCTAGTAAGTTACCTTGATTGTTTGAATTCGGATTTTCATTATGCTCTCTAAATGCACATGCCTGAAATGTTATCCAATGTACAATTTATTGATGATTTCAATTGTAAACAATTATTTAAAATCTCCTCAGCGATTTTTCCTTAATCACCTTTTCAGTATGGCATGATTGATTTAGCAAATTATCACAACACTTAACAGCAAAATTATGTGCTGAATTTGAGTCATTCCGATTTGTTCCAATAAAGCACAATATTTTTCATTCTGAACTTTTCCCCAAATTGAAATCCTTTGAAGGTGCATATGTCTAATCCCTATTTTCCAATTGCCTTCTTGGAAAAGAAAAAGGATGGAAAATAATAAACAATATCATTTATAGGTGAATACTTTAACCAGGGGAAACTTTTTAACCAATGATAATGAAATCGACGGGAGTGATTTTCTAGACCGAAAGACGAGTAAAGATCTTGATAAGACTGATAAGGGCCAAAGTTTATGTCGGCCTTCGAACTTCATCATGTTCAGTTATAGGATAGCTATCAATTAACATATGCAATCTCGGATCACGAGCTAAAGAATTCGCATCAAAACCCCCAACTTCAGTTCTCGAGCTCTTAGGAGGACGTTGCTCCACTTCTAGATTGGATGGTCCAGGATTTGTGTCAACAATTAGCTCATTAGCTTCCGTATTATTCTCTGGAATGTTATTGTTCATGATGCATATTCCCATATGCATCATTTTTATTTAAGGTCAACTTCCAAGAAGAAAAGTGTCAAACAAGAGCGTGCATGGGAACTCTCATATTCTCTCTTATTATGTGAGTTCAAGGACTTTAGACACCATGAAGAAGTCAAGCAAGTGGCGAAAATCTGGATAAACCTCATATTCCTTCCGGAAGAATTGGTGCCCGATTCATCCCGTCGGAAGGTAATTTTTTTTGTGCTCATTTTTGGACTAGCTCAAGTGGACCCACAACTTGAGGGGCCACATGGTTTTGAAGCTTAAGATGTCAGCTTTAAAATAAGCCCAATTTTATTTAATTTGGACGTCATTGATTGGGCAAAGTAGCACTCAAAGGGAAGTTGTCCTGCTCCAGTCCAGTTCTGATATAGGTGTAATGTTCGGACCATAACTTTTGACCTACTTATCTAAATTGAGCACATGAGCTCATTCTGGAAAATAGATTTCCAGGGCTTTCCAACAAGCCCAGAATCACCTGATTTGGACATGTGTGCTGAGAGTTATGCTCAGTTGAAGTGGAGGCTACTGCAAGGATTAAATGCTGGGCAAATGAAGAGACTTTGGTTACATGACATCATATGGATGACTTCATGCACAACTTGGAGTGTTCTAGATGGATGTCTTCAGCTGATTGGAAGCCTAGAATATTCTTTGTAACCTCCCCCACCCCTTTATGTTGAGTCTTTTTCATTTTCCAAGCCTTTTCAATTTTCTAGTTTTAATTGCTAGGAGTTTTTAAGTCTTTTGGTTATCTTTGTTTAGCCTATAAATAGGTGGGTTATGTAGTTGCATTTGAATTCAGATTGGTAAGCTTTCCCAAAGTGAAATACAATTACCTTTGAGTGTGATTCTCAAAAGTATTCCAAATCTCTAGTTCTATATCTTGAATTTTGGCAAGTTCAAGTGGCGTTCTAGGTTCTCTTCCTTTTCCAATTGGAGTGATTCCTTGGTGAAGACAAGAGAATTTGCTCAAGATCAAGTCCTTGAGTGGCTCCGTGAAGGATTATCTCAAGTGCAAGGTCTTGTTTATCCTTTGTTCTTTTTTGTTATTATTTTCATTCCATCTCAATCAACCTTCCATTTTCTCTTTACTTTGGTTCAATTCTTGTTTGGAATTTGTTTGAGTTTGATTTGGTTCACTTACCACCCACGTATACATCAATTGGTATCAGAGCCTAAGTTGCCTATTTGACCAAATTTCCAAACCCAAACACATCCACAAATCAGCCTCATACACATCTGGTCCTACCATGAGTTCTAGCATGAGCATTAAAAGGTGTTCTAAGTGTCAAGGCTTTGGTCATGCACTCTCGGACTGCCCCAACAAGGAATTCATCACCTTGGCCGAATAGGAAGCAGCCATGAAGGAAGAAAAAAAGTTAGCTATCCATTTGTCTTAAATGGAGATGGCCATTATCAAGAAAATAGTAACGTTAACTTTGATCTACCTCCCATCTTTGATGCCTATAATGAAGTAGATAATGAGGTAAATTGGAGCCTACCTCCAAGATTTGATGAGCATGAACCTAGCCCCATTCAACCTTCCCAAACCCCCAAATCACAAAAAGTCTTACAAAAGAACCTCTTACTCACCTCTCTTCTCCCAACTGAGCCTAACCCTAGTTTCTACCCTCCCCTTACCCTCTTTTATCAACCCCATGATCATACTGCTCTTCAAGAGATGCCCTATAATTTTTGCCCACAAAGAACCCCATTTCATAAATATGACCTCTTGTATGAGAAGAAAAAAGAACTCTCGAGTTTGAGGACAAACTCAAAACCACCCGGGGAGTATGATGCATATTCCCATATGCATCATTTTAATTTAAGGTCAACTTTCAAGAAGAAAAGTGTCAAACAAGAGCGTGCATGGGAACTCTCATATTTTCTCTTATTATGTGAGTTCAAGGACTTTAGACACCATGAAGTAGTCAAGCAAGTGGCGAAAATCTGGATAAAACTCATATTCCTTCCGGAAGAATTGGTGTCCGATTCATCCCTGCGGAAGGTAATTTTTTTTGTGCTCATTTTTTGGACTAGCTCAAGTGGACCCACAACTTGAAGGGACCACATGGTTTTGAAGCTTAAGATGTCAGCTTTAAAATAAGCCCAATTTTATTTAATTTGGACGTCATTTGATTGGGCAAAGTAGCACTCAAAGGGAAGTTGTCCTGCTCCAGTCCAGTTCTGATATAGGTGTAATGTTCGGATCATAACTTTTGATCTACTTATCCAAATTGAGCAAATGAGCCCATTCTGGCAAATAGATTTCTAGGGCTTTCCAAAAAGCCCAGAATCACATGATTTGGACGTGTGTGCTGAGAGTTATGCTCAGTTGAAGTGGAGGATGATGCAAGGATTAAATGTTGGGCAAATGAAGAGACTTTGGTTACATGACATCATGTGGATGACTTCATGCACGACTTGGAGTGTTCTAGATGGATGTCTTCAGCTGATTGGAAGCCTAGAATATTCTTTGTAACCTCCCCCACCCCTTTATGTTGAGTCTTTTCCATTTTCCAAGCCTTTTCAATTTTCTAGTTTTAATTGCTAGGATTTTTTAAGTCTTTTGGTTATCTTTGTTTAGCCTATAAATAGGTGGGTTATGTAGTTGCATTTGAATTGAGAGTGGTAAGCTTTCCCAAAGTGAAAATACAATTACCTTTGAGTGTGATTCTCAAAAGTATTCCAAATCCCTAGTTCTATATCTTGAATTTTGGCAAGTTCAAGTGGTGTTTTAGGTTCTCTTCCTTTTCCAATTGGAGTGATTCCTTGGTGAAGACAAGAGAATTTGCCCAAGATCAAGTCCTTGAGTGGCTCCGTGAAGGATTATCTCAAGTGCAAGGTCTTGTTTATCCCTTTGTCCTCTTTTGTTATTATTCTTCGATCCATCTCAATCTATCTTCCATATTCACTTTTCTTTGGTTTGATTCTTGTTTGGAATTTGTTTGAGTTTGATGTGGTTCACTTACCACCCACGTATACATCAATATGATGCATATTTCCATATGCATCATTTTTATTTAAGGTCAACTTCCAAGAAGAAAAGTGTCAAACAAGAGCATGTATGGGAACTCTCATATTTTCTCTTATTATGTGAGTTCAAGGACTTTAGACACCATGAAGGAGTCAAGCAAGTGGCGAAAATCTGGATAAAACTCATATTCCTTCCGGAAGAATTGGTGCCCGATTCATCCCTGCGGAAGGTAATTTTTTTTTTTATGCTCATTTTTTGGACTAGCTCAAGTGGACCCACAACTTGAGGGGCCACATGGTTTTGAAGTTTAAGATGTCAGCTTTAAAATAAGCCCAATTTTATTTAATTTGGACATCATTTGATTGGGCAAAGTAGCACTCAAAGGGGAGTTGTCCTGCTCCAGTTCAGTTCTGATATAGGTGTAATGTGCGGACCATAACTTTTGATCTACTTATCTAAATTGAGCAAATGAGCCCATTCTGGAAAATAGATTTCCAGGGCTTTCCAACAAGCCCAGAATCACCTGATTTGGACGTGTGTGCTGAGAGTTATGCTCATTTGAAGTGGAGGCTGCTGCAAGGATTAAATGCTGGGCAAATGAAGAGACTTTGGTTACATGACATCATGTGGATGACATCATGCACGACTTGGATGGATTTCTTCAGCTGATAGGAAGTCTAGAATGTTCATTGTAACCTCCCCCATCCCTTTAAGTTGTGTCTTTTTATTTTTCCTAAGTCTTTTCAATTTTCTAGTTTTAATTGCTAGGAGTTTTTAAGTCTTTTGGTTATCTTTGTTTAGCCTATAAATAGGTGGGTTATGTAGTTGCATTTGAATTCAGAGTTGTAAGCTTTCCCAAGAGAAATACAATTACCTTGAGAGTGATTCTCATTTGTGTCCAAAAAAAAAATCCCTAGTTCTATATCTTGAATTTTGGCAAGTTCAAGTGGTGTTCTAGGTTCTCTTCCTTTTCCAATTGGAGTGATTCCTTGGTGAAGACAAGAGAATTTGCCCAAGATCAAGTCCTTGAGTGGCTCCGTGAAGGATTATCTCAAGTGCAAGGTCTTGTTTATCCCTTTGTCCTCTTTTGTTATTATTCTTCGATCCATCTCAATCTATCTTCCATACCTTGATTCTTGTTTGGAATTTGTTTGAGTTTGATTTGGTTCACTTACCACCCACATATACATCATTTGGTATCAGAGCCAAGGCTTCCCTAGGCCTAAGCTTGCTGCCCAACACCCTTCCAAGCACCTAAACACATTTCCCCCACAAAAATACCAAAACAGTGCCCACGGTTTTTCGCCGGTCAGAAGAGCAGCACGGTCACCCCGTGCCAATACACACGACCGTGCCACCCTTCTTCCCAGCCACACGCCAACTGCATCCCATCCAGCACTTCAGCGCGGTCACCCCGTGCCAAGGAGCACGACCGTGCCACCTTCAAAACCTGCATTTCACAATTCGAAGCAAGGCACGGCTGCCTCGTGCCTCACTGCACGCCCGTGCCACCTTCCCCCGTAGCATTTTCTTTCCCCAAAGCACTTCAACATGTCTGCTAAGTCTACTAGAAGCGATCAAGCAAGAGTAGAGGAGTTGGAATCCCAGGTTACATATCTCCGGACACCATTTTCTTATAGAATTAATCACTCATTCTATTTGACATACTTAGTTCAGCCACATAAAGAAAATCGCTTAATTAATATGTATTAATTAAGACCTTGTTCTCTCAATTTATTTTTTTAACAAAATTTAACTTCAGTCTAATGAAAATAAGTTCAACTTAATTCAATTCAACAAAGATAATTTTGAATTCAATATAAATAAGTTCAGTTCAGTTCAGGTCAATTTAGATGAGTTTAACAAAATTAAGTTGCAAAGAGCGTGACCTAAATTAATTAATATAAGCTAAACTCTACAAATAATTTATTTAATTGATTCAACAACATCATAGCTAATATTGATTCTCAATCAAAATCAATTCTTTTGTTTTTGTTGAATTACACTTTATAATTCTCGCAAATCTTTCATCAATTATTATTTGATCATATAGTCAAACCAGAAAATTAAATTAATATATAAATTAATAAGGTAATCACTAAGAAATAAATTAAATTAACAAACTAAAAAATTAAATTACCGTATAAATTAATGGGCTAATTACTATGAAATAAATTCAATAAACAAATAATGATGATAACCATCTTCATGCTAATTGCTAAAAAATAAAATAAAAAAATAAATATAATGATAATCTCCACATACCTGGGAATTTGAGACCAAAAGACATCTTTTTCTTTCAATATTAAAGCTTTACAAAGTTGATATAAGCCTCGTGCATGCCATGTACTAGTTTCAATAGCCGATTAGACTTTAGGGACGGGGGAGAGAGAGAGAGAGATCAGAAATAGTAGCCTATAATGCAAGGGGTGGAAGCTATTTGACATTACTATTGAGTCTATTATGCTAATCAATAGTGCAGTGCCTAGGTCTGCTGCCTTCAGTGCATAGGGCCTGCTGGCTTAACTTATATAATGGTAGCATATTTCTTTTCCTTATTTCTTAGGAGAAAGAATAATTAAAGAAAATTTCCAATTACAGGGGAGCCACGACACTCCTTGGTACCCCCTTAATTCCGGCTCTGCAAATGGACCTGAGCACTACTAAAAACATGCTAAATAGTAATGCAACTCATTGATGGAATTATGATCCATCTCTAACAGCGACGGAAATGTCGAAATAGTGATAGAAGATGACAGTTTGTTAGAATTGAATCAATATAGCAATGGAAAATGACATCCATCACTAATTTGACACTAAACAATGGATCAACGATGGAATTAGGGCACTTAGTGATGGAAGATTTTGAAAAAGTAGAATAATTTTTTCAAATTTAAAATATAAAAAATTTTAAAGCATTTTTTTGGCAGTAGAAATTCTGCCCCTATTAAAGATTTTGCCTTTTATTTTATAAAAAGAATGTCTATTTCTATCCCCTTATGTCTCAAAATTATAAAAAAATAAAATTTTAAAACTTGACCCACTCTATTTTCTCTCCCATATCCATTCTTCTCTGTATTCGCTCAGTTCCATGTGAAATTCTTTGTTTTTTATAGAGAAAATGACACAACGAGGCTAAAATTTCAATTTAGATGTGGATCTACGATATTCGAATTATTGATCTGGATTTATAATATTCTCATAACTTGTTTTCTCCATTTTTGCCTTTTTTTTGATATTTGAATTTTTGATCTAAATTTTGCGTTTTCTTTTTTTTAATTTTTTTGTTTTGAGCATTTTTTTAATTTTGATTTTTGATATTATTTTTATTTTCCTCATTCTAGGCCTAAAGTTCAAGTTCAAGTTCATTGTTTTTAATTTTCTTTTTTTTTTTTTAATGAGATTGTATAATTAATATGAGGATGAGATGACACATCTGAGGCTTGAATGTGTATCCAGATTTGAAGGATTTCAAATTTTATAGATTTTGAATGCTGGATTGGTTATAAATCAAAGACTTAGATGCGGTTTTTGTTGTAATTTTGGCTGCCCTTTTGGCTATTAAGTGAAGAGCTGACGTAATTTTTTGTGTAAATTTCGTTGTAAATTTGTTTGGTTGCAAACACTTCTTGCGCAGTTTTGGGTATTTGATGTAATCCTTTTTTGAGGTTTTTGTAAATTTGGACTTGTAAGATGTATACGTTCAGACCTAGAATTTTATTTCATTGTTTTAAACATTTAGTTTTAGTTTGCAATTATTTTTTTTTGGTTGGGTCAATTATTTCATTTTAACTGTACTATATTTGCATAATTTTAGTTCTGTGACTATAATTGTACTCTAATAGCATAATATTTGCAAAGTTTAAATGTCTTTTTTTTATAGTCTATCAAATTTTTATATTTTGTCCTTATTTTCTTCAACTATCAGCGCAATGCTTTCTAAGGAAGCTTCCCAATATTTTTGGGAAAAAAATTTAGCGACAAAATGGCACAATCTATCGTTATTTTAGTGACAGAATACACAATCCGTCACCATTTTAGCGGTGAAATTCACCATAACAAACATTAGAGACAAAAGGGAATTCTTTCGTGAGTCTGTAGTAGTTGGCAATAGAACAGCGTAATTTTGTTGCTGATAATTAGCAATTGGCGATAGACAAAATCGGTCTCTATTTACATTTTTAATTTCAGATTTTCATTGCTAATTTATGATTTTCCATCACTAATTCTATCATTATTTGGCCTTTTTTTTGTAGCGTGCATATTAAATTATTAAGAAAATATAAAAACACATTACCACAATATAAGACTGAAACATGTCAATGCACCATAAAACTTATGTCGTAATTATAGCTCTTTAGAAAGTTTATCAATGATCGGGAAAAAAACATGATAATGCAATACGAGACTAAACCAAAAAGGCAAAAAACACATTACGAGGAAGAGGGGTGCTTACAACTATCCAAATTATCCAAAAAAATACATGCTATTTCCAACGAACCTAACCTATTTTCTAATGGAATTTTTGATGGGATTGGTCATTTTCGATGGATTTTTTCCAACGAATTTTTCAAAAGGGCTTGACAGTTTCTGGCGATCAAATTTTCGACAAATTCCGTTGGAAAATCCATCTGACGATCAAATTTCTGAAGGAATCTATCGAAATGTCAGAATAAACACGTATTTTTATAGTAAATATAACATTGAAATTTGAGATAAAGAAGTTAACAGAAGAGAAACCAAAGTTTAATAGTACAAGGGCTCAAAGGTGTTCCAAGAGTGGAAAGTAGAAATGAAAAATTTGAAGTGGGAGACATAAAGGTGATGAACACTACTAACATCAAAATTAAAAGTCATAAAAAAAGAGTTGTAAAGTCACAATACAAGAAACGGAAAAAAGTTAGATTAACAATTGTGATCCTACTGGGGAAAAAAGTTATATCAATTTAAAAAAAATGTTGTATCTGCGAATGAAGTAAGTTGCACGTGTTAAAGCTCACCAAGAGCTA
Organism: Carnegiea gigantea; assembly: GCA_029747015.1. NCBI lineage: Eukaryota > Viridiplantae > Streptophyta > Magnoliopsida > Caryophyllales > Cactaceae > Carnegiea > Carnegiea gigantea. The sequence continues at coordinate 128,477 of JAKOGI010001874.1, forward strand.
GTTTGAGTTTTTAGCAATGAACTGTAATCTAGCATGTGATGTAGCATCCCTCTCCCCCAAAGTATGAGGGACATGCTAACGAATTTAGGGACGAAAAGTAAAACCACTTGAAGAAACTAACCTCTATTCACTTCGTTTATGAAAAACAGCTTTTTTTTTTAAAAAAAAAAGGTGTTCACTCTTTCCCTCAAACTATAAAATGCTACTTCTAAAACATTTCTTTGTACATATATACGTGATAATTAGCATTTATTTACGCTATTTTGTCATTGAGTTAAGAAAATTAATTTAATAGTAATGTACTAATGGCTTGTTTTATGTGTATATGTTAAACAATATGAATGGATGTACCTTGATGTTATTTTTCTTGAATGCACATTAACATTTTATTACTAGAACTTGGATACATCTTTATACTTAAAAAGCAAAAATCCCCCTTCATGCCACGACACTGTTCCAATGAACCGTTTCCGTAGTACTGTTATAATGAATAGTAAACTAAGGGTGTTTTTGCCCTTATGGGAAATGAGCTTTGTTATCTCAGTTGCACTAACGTAAGGTGCCTTTCGTGCCTTTTTAACACTTTCTCTCTCCTCATTCTCAAATCTGGACCTCATTCTTCTCTCCCTTCCTTCTTCTACGGCCCTACTTACTCCTTATCTCCCTTTTTTTCTCTCCCTTTTTTGTGATTTCATACTCTATTTTCAAGGCAACATTAGTCTCAGATGCATGGTGGTGGTTGAAAAATTTTGAAGCCAACATCGGATTTTGATGGCATTAGCGGTGGCTTGTTGATATTAATTGCGCTCTAAATGGGAAGTATTGGCTTTTTTGAAACTCACAATGTGTTTATTAATATGTTTTGATAAAAGACAAAAAGAGATTAATCAATTGGTATATTCATCATGTCATATTTGAATTATCTTAATATTTATATTATTTAAATATGTTATGATTCTAAGTAGATATTGACATGGTAGTACATATTGCTTAGTTGATTTGATATAAGTTGTCACAATATCTTGAGATGATTTAGTATTCAAATTTGAATATGTGATCTTTACGATATTATATTTGGTGATTCAAATTTGATTATGAGATTATGATTCTCTATGTGTCAATACTTTTCAAATAGTTAAGATTTGCCTAAATTTGTTAATCTCTTTTAAGATCATATTTTCAAGATTCTTGCTTGCTCAAATCAACTACTAGATTACATAATCAGCAAGATCTTCAGCATAAAATCAGCCAGGTAGCCACTGCAAATCAAGCATATAACTGTTGAGCAAACCGCGGGAATTCAAGGGCTCGAAGCCGCATCTCAAGGCCTTGAATCAGATTGAAGATCAACTTTCCTTTTTCAAATGCAACGGTTACTTTCCTTAATGACCTCCCAACTCTCCAACATCATTGGCTATAAATAGAGAGATATTTCCAGTTGAAGATTGCACAAGAGAAAAATACAAGAGCTCATCTTGGAAGATCATCCACTTACCGATATCTACCTTTCTCGTGCTAGGTCATTTGATTGTTATCTATTAAGAGATGTATTGTTATTGATCAAGCGGTTATTGTATTTCTTTGTATTAGGTTGAGTTGATCAATCGAAGGGGCGACCATCCAAGTACAATTGAGGAGCAACTAGGGCTGAGCAAAAAAATCGTGTAACCGATTCTGGACCAGGATCTGGTTGGGACCAATCGGGTCCACACTAAGACCCATTGATAGCAGGTGTTGTTCTGCCGATACCGCCATAATTTCCGGGTATATATTGATATTACTAAATTTTTTTGTTAATGTATAATACTATAAGAAAATGGTATTTTTTTAATGCATGGATGAAATAAAATGCTATTTATTAGCTAACCCATTTGGACTTTGATGCATGGTAAATGTCTAGCTGCCACTCCATTAAATTTGATTATGAACGATTGATTAAGTAGCTTGTTGGGTGTATTGGCTCTCTCATAAAGCCACTACCACAAGCCAAAAATCTAAATTAAATGAAATTCAAAAAATAGAACAAAATTAACCGGGTACACGGTGCTAGACCCAGTCCCAATCGAGACCGAAACTTGCTCCATGAAAATAGACAGGGCGCCCGGTCATGCTCAGCCCTAGGAGCAACACGTACATTGGGACACCTAGAAATGTAGGGTCAACTCGCAGGTTGTACAATTAGTGAATCGTGCGTAATCGACTGATTTAATAAAAGAAACAAAGGTTCAAAATCCCATCAACGAGGGGAGGCCGTGGATAGAGGACTAGGCGTGACCGAACCTCTATAAATAGCGTGTTTTGTCCACAATTAGTTTTTTCTAATTATCTTTTGTTTGTCATATGAATTTGATCATCACCCTATTCACCCCCACTAGGGTGATTTAACTAGCCAAATTAAGCCAACAGGAAACTTCCATCTCATCAAGCTTTTCTTCTCCATCTACTTTTTAGCCTCTTTCGCCCTCTCTATAAACATACACAAAAAATTGGGGATTGAAGCTCACCTAATCTCTCCTCGTTCTCCTTTAACAACTTGAATTTGCTTTCCACCCTCCTGCATCACCAAGTCTCAACTCAAAACTGCATTGCAAGTCTCTTTGCCTACTTTTTTTAAAAGATTTTCTGATTTTCTATTTGCATGTGACTTATTTGATCCAATTGTACGTTACCTAGGTGTAATTTAGCAAAGCAATTGAAGGTGCTTTGCTGCAACTAGAATGAAGTAGTCACTCCTTTTCATGGTGTCTAATGAGTTTGGTGCAATTATCAAGAGCAGTACCCGCCTTTGAATTTGCTCCAACACTGTTAATTCCACTCTTGCTTAGATAAAATTGGATGTTGTGGATTAGCTTGCTTGGTTGGAGGGTATACATTAATGTGAATGATCGCGATTTAGGCTTTGGAGGATGTCTCATGTATCTCATATCAATTAACCCCCTTTAAAAATTCTTGATGTTATTTTTCTCTTATTCAACTTTCTGCTTATACTTGCCACCTTAAATTTTGTGCGTAATCTTGATTTACGAAATTTTGTTCGTTTGATTTGTATATGGATAGTTGATTCACGTCATTCTTTGGACTATTTGTTTTCTCCTGTATGTATACCTACCTTAATGAAGGCCTTGGTTTTGCTTCATGTGCTTTCCGACCCATTATCCTAAATTTTTCCATGCTTGTGATTTTTCTTTTCGCCCAAGTAAAAATCAAGGCCCTTTTAGTCACAAATTTGGGTGGAGAACACCAATTTAGAGAGGTTCAATTGAACTTCGTAGGATACGAGGTTACTGATTGCCAACAATTAGTGCATGTTATCCTTCAAAATTTTTAACTTTTCCTAGATTTTTCTTGAATTTTTCTTTAATTTAGTGTTCCGGTTTGATAACTAAGCAATAGTGAGTTGTAATGCTCTATTGGGAATGGTGGGATTCCCTATACAATCATTTTGGTAGGTTATAAAAGCATTCAAGGAATTGTTATAGACATATTCTATTGCATGTTCTGACCCGTGCCACAGGCATTTGGTATGAGAACAAAAGCTATTAGTTTGGCAACATTGTTGGGGCTTATGCTTTCTACATCTTTTCTTGTCCATCTCTTAATTTTCATGATCTTTTCTCGACTATTATCTGAAGATGAAGATTTGTCATGTTTACTGCAGCAACTTAACAATGTTCAAACTATTCTTTTAGATAATTCTTTAATCAATGTGCATTTAGACAGTGTTGTTGTTATGTTCTTCATTTTGATGCAATCATGATTCAAGCATAGAAAACAAGTGATATCGTATCTCCTGAGGAGTTCTATGGCAATGTGTATTCTAGAAAGAATAGGAGATTTTGTAATCTAGGGATCCTCTTTTAGGATGAATTCTTTTTATTTTCCTAGATTATTTTTAGCTATCATGCTCTAATTGTAATCTTTGGATTTATTTTATATTCCTTTTTTAGTTGTATTGATTCCTATATAAACCCACCTCTTGCTTTAGGAAAGACACACTTGAATGAATTGAATTATTGAGTTTTCAAAAAGTTCTTGTGTGATCTTCTAGGTGTAGAAATTGCTCTTAGAGCGTCCTACATCAATTTGGTATTAGGGCCTGCGATCCTCCCACTGCGTTAGTATTTTCTTTTCCTTTTTCTCCTTTCCTAAGTCAGCCGGGAAAAAAAAACACAAACACAAACACAAAAAAAAACAAAAACAAAGTAGCAAACCCTAAACCCTTGCTGCTATCGTGACACCACCACCCAGGAACGGCGGCCACCACCATCGACCATCAACCCTCGGTCGACACCTCCGTTTGACCACCACCGCGTGACTGCTGCTAGTCAATGCTCACCGAAACCTAGATTCTTAGGTCCAAAACCCCAACTACAGCAATCAACCTTCGATTGCCACTGTTCGCATCTGCCACCACCACTGACCATCACCTAGGGTCGCCACCTCCGGTCGACCACCACTAGCCTTTCACAATAGCCAGCCGCTTGCCGGAACCCTAAAAATCCCCAAATCTACCAGCCGCAAAGCACGAAACCCTAACTACTCGAAATCGTAGACCCCAAATTTGCACCCAATCCCTCGCATTCATCCCAAATCAATTTCGCTACTGCATTCACCACTAAATTTTGTCTAAAAGCCCCTAAACAATTGTGGCAATTTGCATCTGAGCTTGCTTTAATTGTTTGACCCCTAACCCGTAAACCCTAAACTATGATTCCTTTTCCTTGTAATTTGAAGGCTTTGTGCCTTCGGTCTTTAATAGAGGGGATCGAAAATTTGTTGGCCATCCATCTCGCCACTGCCAGGGCCGCCTTTCGTTCAAAAACGCCTTTGCACGCCGTCTCTAAGTGAAGGTTAGCTGCTGTTGTGCTGAATTTGTTACAAAGTGTTGCTGGTAATTTGTCACCTTCACCTCATTAGCATCGAATCAGTTTGGTCGCTGCTGTGGAAGAAGTGGGACTTAGACCAGTACTCAAGTACACTAAGAGGTATGAGGGACTCGATTTACTTTGATAAGAGTTTGATTCTCTATAAGCGAACTTAGCCTAATTCCTAATTGTTTGGAGTTTGAGTACTTGCTTAGATCCTGAATTTTGTTCCCTTGCTCTTAACTTTTGCTCCGTCTGAGTCCTTTCAATAATCTACATCAAATTTTGTGATCTGTACTGTGTGTAGCGGCTGTTTATCACTGTCGTTACTATTGCAACTTGGTTAAATCTCAACACTTACATCTTGTATTCATAGTTGCATCCATCATGTCATCCTCACCCAAATAGCCTTACCAATCCTAGATTGACACCCTATCTGCAAGGCTTGACTATCAAGATGCTAGGTTTGACCAGCTCAAGGTAAGATTGACAAACTTACCCGAGCGTTTGAGAAGTTACCCATGGTTGATCAACCTCAAACTTTACCCTAATTTTCCCCTGAACTACTTGGGGGGGATGATCGCCGTTAGTGGGTCATTTATAAGTCAAGTCGAACTAATGAGCTTGATGAGAGAGAACCAGAACCAGTGACTCTATCTAGCCCTTGAGTGCAAGGATCGGGGAGTAGCTTGAGGTATGACCAAAGCCACCAAAGGAACCGTCAATTTGACAACCCTAGAAATGACAGGAAGACGGGTAACCATAGGGAGGCTAGGCATGTAGACCTTGAAACTGACCGTAGAAGTGTTCACGAGGGTTACTCCGATATTACTCGAAAGGTGAAAGTCGATATACCCTCTTTTGATGGAAAGATAGATGCTACCATTTCTTCTGACTGGATAGTTGCTATGAAGGATTACTTTGACTGGTATGAGATATCGGATATTGAGCGGGTTTGATTTGCCAAGATGAAACTTGTAGGACCTGCTAGGAAGTTTTAGCAAACTGTGACGAGTCACCTTGAGCGAATGTGTCAACCTCTCATCATCCAATGGGAAGTCATGAAGGATAGGTTGAAAGAAAAGTACCTTCCCTCTTTCCATAATGCACACCTTGTTGACTAGATGCTAGACCTTAGACAATCCACCTCTAGTGTGTCAGATTATATCAATAGTTTTGAGAAATTGACTCAACGTTGTGACCTTCTAGAGGACCCTTCCATTACCATAGCCTGCTTCATTTGGGGCTTACAGACTAACCTTAAGAGGGAGGTAACCTTATCTGCACCTTACACTTTTGATGAGGCTTACCATAAAGCTTTAGAGGTTGAAAAACTTGACAAGCTTTACCTTGTGCGGCGTGCTGCCCTGTTCTCTAGGATCGCTGCCCAATCTGTTCTTAAGATGAATGAGTCTCCTTTGAGTGCTTCAATTTCTAAGGGTCATCACCCTCCAATCCCACTTAAAGTAGCCCTGCAGGCTGTTGCATCCACTAGTACATCTCATAATCCAGTCGAATGTTTTAGCTGTCGTGAGAGAGGTCATCATGCTTTTGAGTGCCCTCGTCGTACCATGGCCATAGAGCATGAGTCATTGGAACTACCTAAACTTAAGGAATAGGTTGTCGACCCTGAGGGAGACTTTGAAGATCTTGTAGATATTGAGAATAGCCTTCTCCATGATGCACATCTTGGAGTTGTGAGATGCCTTTTAGCCAACCCAGTCATGAACGATGAGTGGAAATGTACCATCATTTTCTATACTCTTGTGAGGTGTGGGGAAACTCTTATGAAAATGGTTATGAATGGTGGCAACACTATGAATGTTGTTGTCGAACCTGCTGTAAAGCGTTGTCACATTAAGGTAGAGCCTCACCCCCACCCTTTCAAAGTAGCCTGGGTCAACAAGACCCACCTCACAGTTACCTATAGATGTAAGATTCTGATCCAAATTGGTGGTTATAAGGACGGGGTTTTATGTGATGTCCTCCTGATGGATGTCGCTCACATCCTCCTAGGTCGTTCTTGGCTTTATGATCGGAATGTCTCACATAACGAGATAGAGAATACTTATACCTTTAGGTTCATGAATAAGAACATCACTCTTAACCCCTATCGACCTAGGGAGTTGTTGTCTTCCCCAGGTCCCAAGCCTTCTCCGACCTTGTCCTCTCCCAATAAGGTGTCTTCTCCTCCTATAGGAACTATTTCCCTCCTTTACCGCAGACCTTTTGAAAGATTGGAAAACTCTAATAAGTTTTTCCTAACAATCTTAGCTAGGGAGCTAATTTCAGACTCCATTACCTTCCCTAATGTCCCTTCGAGTGACCTGGCTCTCTGAGACCTCCCAGTTGAGATTGAAGACCTACTTAAAGAATTTGCTGATGTTGTCCCCGAGGAACTTCCTAGTGAGCTCCCTCCCATTCGTGACATACAACATGCCATTGCCTTGGTTCCTGGTTTCCAACTCCCTAACCTTCCTCATTATAGGTTGAATCCAACTAAGCGAGCATAATTGAATAGGCAGGTTCAAGAACTATTGTCTAAGGGCTTTGTTCGTCACAGCATGAGTCCCTGTGCGGTCCCTACCCTCCTTACCCCTAAGAAGGATGGATCGTGGAGGATGTGTGTCTATAGTAGAGCCATCAATAAGATTGCACTTAAGTATAGGTTTCCCATTCCGGGGTTAGAGGACATGCTTGATTGTCTTGCTGGAGCTAGCTGGTTCTCTAAGATAGACTTATGCAGTGGTTATCACCAGGTCCGCACTAGACTAGGAGACGAATGAAAAGCTGCCTTTAAAACCCAAGATGTCCTATTTGAGTGGATGGTTATATTTTTTGGGCTATCCAACGCTCCCAGTACTTTTATGAGACTCATGATTCATGTTCTTTAGCCATATATTGGGAAATTTCTGGTTGTCTATTTTGATGACATTTTGGTATATAGCAAGTCTAGGACAGACCATGTTGACCAACTCAAGCAACTCCTATGCGCACTTAGAGAAGCCAAGCTCTTTGCTAATATAAAAAAGTGCATCTTCCTTCAAACCCAAGTCCTCTTTTTAGGATTCATTGTGTCCGCTCAAGGTATCTCCGCTGACCCCGATAAAGTTAGAGCCATTAGAGAATGGCCTGAACCTAAGACCCTTACTGAGGTTAGGAGTTTTCATGGCCTTGCCTTCTTCTGTAGGAGGTTTATCAGACAGTTCAGCTCTATCATGACACCTATTACAGGCTGCTTGAAGAAAGGTCCATTTCAGTGGACTCATAAAGCAGCATCTGCCTTTAAGGAGATTAAGGAGATGATGTCATCTGCTCCAATCCTTAGGCATCCTGACTTTAGTAAGGTTTTTGAGGTTGCTTGCGATGCCCCTGGATATGGCATTGGTTGAGTGTTAAGTTAAGAGGGATATCCCATAGCATTCTTTAGCGAAAAGCTTAGCGAATCTAGGCGGATCAAGTATACCACCTATGAGAAAGAGGTGTATGCTTTGCTTCTGTCCCTTCGTCATTGGTCATTGACGGTATTACCTTCTCCCACATGAATTTGTTGTATATTCGGATCATGAGGCCCTTAAGCACTGGAATTCTCAGTCTAGTATCAATCCTAAGCATGCTAGGTGGATGGAGTATATTAGTGAGTACTCCTTCGTCCTAAAGCACAAATCTGGTGTTGAGAACAAGGTGGCTGATGCCCTCAATCGCATTGGTTACCTCTTACAGATAATGCAGGTTGAGGTTTTCGGTTTTGACAAGCTCAAAAGCACTTATTTACTTGGAATTTTTGGCGGGAAATCACAAGCATCACGTTGACTTTGTAATTCATGACGGTTTCTTGTTTCAAGGATCCAAGTTATGCATTCCTAAGACATCATTCCGGGACTTCTTAGGTTGGGAGATGCATGCTTGGGGACTAGCTGGCCACCTTGGTAAAGACAGGACCACTGCGTTGGTTGCAGACCGCTTCTATTGGCCCTCTCTCAAAAGACATCACAGTGTGTCTTAGTGTCGTACCTATCAGTTAGCTAAGACTAAGAGGCACAATACAGGATTTTACACTCCTCTTCTTATCCCGCATGCTCGGTGGGAGGACAATAGCGTGGACTTTGTACTAGGTCTGCCTAGAACATCCCGTGGTCTTGATTTAATCTTAGTTGTGGTTGATAGGTTTTCTAAGACGGCCCACTTTATTGCCTATAGCAAGACAGATGATGCTTCGCATGTTCCTAAGTTAGTCTTCCAAGAGGTTGCTAGGTTGCATGGTCTTCCCACTTCCATAGTGTCTGATAGAGATGTCAAATTCATAAGCTATTTCTCGAAGACCTTATGGAAACTGTGTGGTGCTACTCAGAAATTTTCTGCGGCCTTTCACCCTCAAATAGATAGACAAACTGAGGTTGTTAACATCAGTTTGGGGGAGTTACTTAGATGCGTTGTGGGTGAGCAACAAGGCACTTGGGATTTGACTTTACCCCTTGTTGAGTTTGCATATAACAATGTGGTCAATAGGACTAGAGGTAAGAGTCCATTTGAGATTGTCCATGGTCACTCTCCTTGTAGCCCTGCTGACCTCATTCCCCTCCCACCTGATGCCCACGTGTCACATCCTGCATCCACATTTGCACAGCATATTCATGACTTGTATCCTGAGATTCGACAAAAGATTTCTTTTAGCAATGACAACTATAAGCATTCAGCTGACATGCATCGCAGAGCTGTGAATTTTGAGGTGGGTGATTTTGTTATGGCTCGGATTCGACCTGAACGATTACCCAGAAACTCCCTTTAAAAGCTTCACGCTCGTGCCATAGGACCTTACCAAATCTTTCGGAAGTTTAGATCTAATGCATATGTACTTGATCTCCCTGACAATTTAGGTATTAGTTCTATTTTCAATGTGGACGATCTCACTCTTCATCGAGATACTTTCGAGCCTCCTTGTCTTCATTTTGGAGTTTCTACAGGTACTCAGGTCCCTAGGCTCCCACCTTTGCCATAGTCATAGACCGACATTGAGGTGGTGTTGGATAATGAGTTTGTGTGCTCTTCTCGTGGTGGGTTTCGATGCTTCCAGGAGGAATGGTCAGGACAGCCCCAGTCACATGCTACTTGGATTACTGAAGATGAGTTCTGTGATATGAATCTGACTCTTTTAGAGTGGTACCTCCAAGACAACTCGTCGGCGTCGAGTTCTTTTTTGGTGGGGGAGAATGATATTGTATCTCCTAAGGAGTTCGATGATAATGTGTATTCTAGGAAGAAGAGGAGATTTCGTAATCTAGGGATCCTCTTTTAAGATAAAATCTTTTTATTTTCCTAAATTATTTTTAGTTATTTAATCTTATCATAATCTTTGGATTTATTTTATATTCCTTTTTCAGTTGTATTGATTCCTATATAAACCCCCCTCGTGCTTTGGAGAAAGACACACTTGAATGAATTGAATTATTGAGTTTTCGAAAAGTTTTTGTGTGATCTTCTAGGTGTGAAATTGCTCTTAGAGCGTCCTACATCAACAAGCCTTCTTGATCACACATGCAAAGACAAGTTCTTATTTCAGAACATAATTGTTTTAGTAGGAACTATGAATGAGAACGTAACATTTGAAATAGTATGAGTCAACATTGATTCTAAACCTTATCCTATTTGTCAGGTCTGCCGATATTGCTTCGATGATGTTCTCCTCTTTTGGTCTATTCTTTTGCTATTCTCAAGAGATGCTAGAAGACACATTAAAGAGCACAAACTAAGAGTGTTTCTTGTATTGCCAAATTCCTTGAGGTTAACACCCATAGTTGATAGAGTACTCCCTTTTCTTTGCTATTTAATTTTCTCATTGTTAGCTTTTCTTGAGCTCACAATGTATTTATTAATATATTTTGATGAAAGACAAAAAGGGATTGGTCTATTGGTATGTTTATTATTTTATAATTAGATCCAGCTTAATGTTTAAATGTTCTATATTTCTATGTGGATATTTACATGTTAGTATTGCTTAATTGATTTGATATAAGTTGCCACAATATCTTGAGATAATTTAGAATTTAAATTTAAATATGTGATATTTACGATATTATATTTGGTGATCTAAATTTGATTATGGGATTATGATGCTAAATTTATCAAATGTCAAGGTTTGCTTAAAATATGATATTATCTTTTGATATTATATTATAAAAGATTATGCTGCTAAAAACCATCTTTTAGATGATTCTCTTGGCCAAGATTTTCCACTCAAAATGAGGTACATTTGCAAATTAAGAAGACGATGTTGAGAGATACATCGAGCTTATATTGGCATATCTATTGCATTTATTTACTTCTTGTTATAAAGCGTATTTTGTCATATTTCTTTGTATTGGGTTGGGTCGATTAGTCGGAGGGCCAACTACCCAAGTACGGTTAGGGAGCAATGCATACGTTAGGATACCTAGAGTTGTAGGGCCAACTCATAGATTGTGCAATTAGTAAATCGTATATAATCGGCCGACCTAATAAAAGAAAGTGGTTCAAAATCCCATCGGCAAGGGGGCGCCTGTGGGTAGAGGACTAGGTGTGGCCGAACCTCTGTAAACTGTGTGTTTTGTCCACATTTACTATCCGTATTTTTATTTTAATTATTTTGATCATCACTCTATTCATGGCCTTCTAGGGTGATTTAACTAGTCAAGCCAGGTTAACACTCATAATGCTTTTCTTTCATACATAATTGCTTCTAACTTGCTTTTCCCTGCAGTGGTACGTACTTCAAGTTGGTGAATCACTATAGCTTGAAATACAAGTTACCAATGCACTAAGAAAGGCACTTCAAACTCGGCATCCTAGGTTTTACATGACGTTAATTACAATAGGAGCAAGGAGATCGTTTGAACGTTCGAGTCTTTGCACAAAAGCTGTCAGGTGGGTTCAATTTCAAGTGGATAAACCTTATAATTTTGCCTTCTGATTTCTTCATGGTGTGATCTAATTAATTTGAGAACTTGTGTGGAATTTAAACTTGTGGCTCACCAATGCTTTCTCACATACATTCACTAGCATATATCCACACAGCCATTACTGTTGATCGCTTACTTCTGTGTTTTTGTAGATGCTTACATTTATCAGTAAGATTTTATCACCTTTGTCCTCCCTTAAAACAGTTCTGAAAATTTGAGCCTATCAAATTTGTTTTCCTTGAGTGTTTATGCTTGCCATAAGGAGACTGAAGTGAATGCATTCTGATTCTTAAATGTGTGTATTGGTTTAACTCTATAACATATTGTCGAGTGAATGCATTTCCTTTATTTGAAGCTGCTTTCTTAGCTAAAATATAATCAAAAACTCATAGTAAGGGCTCTCACCTTTACGCAGAGAGTAAATTATGATGCATGCTGCTAACTATGTGTGAAAATCATTTCCTGGTCCAACTGATATAATAAATTATTTTAAATAAAGAATTCAGCGGACACATGGATGGCGATCTACAGTATAGGCAACATATATGTCGATGATCTTTCATCTATTGCCTTGTAGCGTGTCATAAATTGTCTACCTAGATAGGATTACAGCAACTAAAAATAGTGCCCGAACACAATCCCGATTGGTTGGAGGAAATCCAGAACTGTGAGCATGTGATTTTTCTAAGTTTCTTTTCTACAAAGCTCTCAACGCAACAAAAGCCACTTTCTAGGTTGATTGCGAAAGTGTGATGTTGACTTGGAATAAATAAGAAACCGATATTAATTGCAACCCCGACTATGTAAGAATGAATTGCTCAACCTTTTTTTGTTTTTTTTTTATCTTGATGTAGAGGTTTGCTTAGTGGGTTGGTCTGATTTGGACTATAGCAGAAAATTTTTCTTCTTTCTTTGTTTTTTACCTTTTTTCCTTGCGTCCTTTGAGATGCAGAGAGGATTTTGAAGTGAATTTTACGTTGAGTTTGCATTTGGAGCTGGACAAGGCGAAGCGTTTGGGAAGTTAGGGGATGCTTACTGTAATCCAATTACTTGTCTACGTGCAAGACTCATCTTATAATTCCTAGCTTTTAGATTGTTATTATAGCTTGGTTTATGTGTTTGATAAGTTCCTTTCTTAGCGAGCAACTCCAGAAAGAAAGACAATAGACCCAGAGATGTGTCTCTCATGCTTCACTATGCGTTGCAAATGTGAATGTCAACTGTGACAAGTTTGTTCTGACGTTAGGAAGGCAATTGACCAAATGCTTGCTTCTCATACTCGTTTGGAAGATAACATCTAATTTGCAGCACTTTGTTTAGTTTAGCTTTTGAGGGAACATATCTAGACATCGCTTGAAAGGGGGTTTGCAACTATGATACAACAGATTAAAGATGTTTGCTAATAGATGTCCATTTCAACATGAGCAAATTTGCTTTCATTTGCCTCATTAATAGGTTGAAAAGATAGGCTAAAGTCATCATTCGCTTCCACTATAGCAAAATAAGATTTCAGTAGAGTTACCTTATGTTTCCTTGTTGATCTCCACTACCTACGAAGACAAGCTTATAGCAGGAATTATAGAACAACCATTATGTCATGATTAGGTTCAATCACTATTTGATTGTCACCATGTCTGGTTGACTTAACCTTTTTTGTGATGTCGCATTTTCCCTCCTTTAAATAGCGTCTGGTTGTTGAACTAGTTTTCGTGATATAGTTATAGGTGGATTTTTTTTGGTGTACTGTGTGTACTGGTTTGAAGGAATAAAGTCGAATATGTTCCCAATATGTGATGTATTCTGATTTTTCTGACAGTTTGTTATATATTTTGTGTTGCCATTATGAGCCCAGTTTTACGACATGAACCAGCCCCACTAGTTTCTTTGCTGTCTTGACTGAATGCTATGCTTAGATGCTTTATTTCTTAGTAAGACCTACTTTTTAGGATAACTTGTCCTTTTGTACTGCTTAAGAGGGCTCTAACTTATTCACACGTAAGGGACAGGTAAATAATCAAGCTCTTCATTCCTTCTTCAGGGTCGTGAAAGTTTTACACTTTTTCTTTCCCCTCCTTTTTGTTTCGCGGAAGGGAGGGGGGTTTGCATTGGAGGGTGGATAATGTTTGTGATGGGAATCTTTTAATCATCTGGCAAATGTGCTAATCTGAATTCTCTATTTTACAATAGAAATCATTGGCTTAATGGAGGTGTGAATTGTGGTTATTTTGGTTCATCATTTCATCACATCCAATCAAGCCTACCAGCCAAGTCAAGATTTGTATTTTGATCAATTTTTCGGTGACACTGGCAAGTCCAACATGGATAAAAATGAGATGATGTTTTGTTGAGGCTTATCATTAATTCACATGTTTTTACTTTGCTACTAGATTCATACAGGCTTGTGATTCAGATAGATTTGCACTCAGCAAAGATTATGTTGGTTTCTACATTCTCCACTCGCGGAGCATGGGTAGTGAAGATTGGGAAATCAAGAAATTTGAGAGTTGATTTTTCCCCCATCCTAGCTGAAATTTGTGTCTTTTTGGCAATGGTTTAGCCTTTTTTTGGGTTCTAAAATAGTATTAGTGTTGTTGTCCGTCATGCTATTAGAGATGGCGGAAGTTCAAAGTCAAGTAGTATGTGAAAGCTATGGCTCTTGCACAAATGCCTAGGCATTAATGCCCTTAACAAAAATTATATGTGGCTTTCGTATGAATATGAAGAGGTTCTTGTTCTGATTTCAGGGTTTAGCATCTGCAACATGTTTAAAGGATCATATTCATAATGATGGTTGTTAAAGGATACTAGGAAAACAACTTCAACCACTACCACCACTAAACTTGAATCTCGCTTTTTATCTTGTTCAAGGTCAGCAATGCTGTGTTTGTTAGCGCCCCCCTCCTTTGAAGCCACTAGGGTTGAATTCTTATGTAGTCTTTATATTTTTTTACTATTATTAAATTAAGTGGTGAGGGCAAATGGCTCGTTGTATAAATGAATGAATTTAAACTCGCCTGTACAAGCATCTAGGGGAGTGTACATCCAAATCTTGAAAGTCTCTTATTTAAATGAGTAGGCTTGGACTTGTTTGTGCATGGAATATGAGTGCAAGCATGCTTTTGTGAAATGGTCCTAGACTTGTCAGAATTAAGACTAGCCTAATGGTGATTGTGATGTTGACCTCTTTCCATGTTTCTATGGTTTATAGAGTGTCATCTTGTGCATATTTTCTTCTTATTAGTGAACTATGGCTTTTGTTTATAGGTGAATTTCCCACTTGCTTAATTTCATAAGCTGCCAGAATGATGTACTTTTTGATACTTTTTGTGAGGTTTGTTGGGTCATCTAAATTTGATGCAATATATATTTGATTCATAACATCTTAAATGACTTCACGTCTTCTACTGCTACATAGCCTTGTTTGTATCTCTCATCTTGAAAATTGATTAGCTATGTGCCTTTGCTATAGCTACCTCTCTATCTCTTCAAAACCTATAAGATAGATTCTATATAAAGTGATGCTCCATTATTTCTCTAGCTGAATGAATAATTAGTCACAAGTCATTCTCACTTTACAGTGGGAAACAAACTCAGATTCTATGAATCTACAGCCTAGTGGAGGATCTAAATGTTTAGAACAGGGATGTGCAATCCATTGACATCATCACTAATGTACAATACAAATGAAAAAAAGAAATTATATGATGTTGACTCCCTTAAAATCCTATTTTGGATTTTGAATGAAAGACATATTTTAAATTTGATTAAATCAGAACTGATTGATTTGAAATCATGAACAATCAGTTTGGTGTTGCTAAAAATATGAAATTATGGTGCTATGTTTATCAAGTGTTAAGATTTGCTTAAAAATGATATTATCTTGTGATATAACATTTTGAAAAAGATTGTACTGCAAAATAAGCAAACTTTTAGATGATTCCCTCAGCAAGATCCTCTGCTAAATTAAGAAAACTAGTTGTTGAAGGCCAGAAGGAAATCATTGAGCAGACCAGTGAAATTCAAGCGCTTGAAATGCCAGGTTCAAGGCCTTGAAAACGACATGGAGAATTGTTTTTCCATAATTGGTGCAAGGGTCACTTACCATTTTTTTCTCCAACCTCTTCAACACCTTTTGGCTATAAAAAGGAGAGGAATTGGCAGCTGGTAAAAAGAGGAGAAAAGCAAGCGCAAACATCAATATTCACAAGCATACATTGAGCCTTGATTTGTTATTCATTCATTTTACTTGTATAATTCAGTGGGATTATAGAGTTGAAGGGTTAACTCTACCAAGTCTAGTTGAAAAGCTCAACTTGTGACTTAGAACTTAGAGCAAGGTACACTCTAAAGTTGTAATTATCCCTCCTAATAAAATTTGGTTAATCCTAAAATTAGGGAACTCTAGGCGTGGACTAAGCCTGGTTGAGGCTAACCTTATTAAAAAAATACTTGTGTCTTGACCACCTTTATCTTTCCGCTCTTTATTTCAATTATTTTTTTTTATCAATTGATCATCACCTATTCACCCCCTCTAGAGTGATTCCATAGCCTTTAAGTTTTCAATTGGTATCAGAGCCAAACCCACTGCACATTGACTTTACCGTCAAGTGGGCAACGATCATGGCTGCTACTGGAGAAGGCTATTGTGATCAAAGTCGCTCTACTATTAGACCTCCCTTGTTCAGGGGCACTAACTTTTCATATTGGAAAAATTTGATGCAGATATTCATCAAGACTAAAGATTATGAATTGTGGAACATCATGACTAAAGGTCCATATGTTCCAACGACTATGATCGATGGAAACACTGTTGTGAAAAACGAAGATCAATACACCCAAGAAAACTATGCAAGGCTTTCAAAAAATTGTAAGGCTATGCTATCTTATATTATGGATTAGATGCTAATGAGTACAATCGTATTTGTACTTGTGAATCGGCTAAAGAAATTTGAGACGAGCTAGTGGTAACATATGAAGTGACAAGTCAAGTAAGAGAAACAAAGATCAATATGTTCGTCCATCAATATGAATTATTCAAAATGCAATCCAATGAAATATCAAGGATAAGTTCACAAGATTCACTGAAATAACCAACAACCTCGAATCGCTTAGAAAGACCTACACGAATGAGGAAATGGTTAGAAAAAACCTTCGATGTCTTCCCTAAAACAAATGAGGTCCCAAGTTCACTACAATTGAAGAAGCTCAAAATCTCAAGACACTAGCCTTGGATGATCTACTCGGGAAACTTCTAATGCATGGAGTTCATCTTAAAGAAGATGAAGAAGAAAAAGAGACTCAATCAAAGAAGGGAGCTGCCTTCAAAACTATTAGCGAAGAGTACTACTCTACAGAAGATGAATCTAGCAAAGAAGATGAAGGTTCCATGGTGATGATTGCAAGAGGACTAAAGAAAATTTTCAAGTCAAAAAAGCTTGATCCCAAGAAATTCTATGAAAAGGGATTCTCCTCAAAGAAGAATGACAAATCTTCTAAAGGTAATAAACTCTCAAACAATAAAAATGAATCTAATCTTGTTCATTGTTTCGGTTGTGGTTTGTCAGGGCATGTGATGAAAGATTGGCCCATCATACAAGAGAGAGTTGAAAAATGTAAACAAAAGGCCAAGAAAGAATTCAAGAAAGCTATGATTGCTGCATGGAATGATAGTGACGATGAAGTAGAACAAGCAGCAAGCCTATGTTTTATGGCAAATAAAGACAATGTCCAAGGCCAAAACCGAGTATGAAAGCTCAGATGAGGTAGATTGCTCTAACTTTCTTGAATATTTTAAAGATTTATTAGCCCATGCCTTAATTAAATGCATATGATGTGAGCAATAGTACTTGTCCAAGATAAAGTCCTTGAAAAAAAAATTCGTAATTTACTTCTTGAAAAAGAAGCCTTACAAAAATTGAATAATGAATCACACTCAAAGATCGAAATTCTTGAACATGAAAAGAAAGAGCTTCAATCCAAATATGAAGGACTTGAAAAGGTGGTGTTAAAATTTTCTAAAGGACAAGATAACTTGGATAAATTACTAGGCTCCCAAAGGATGTCATTCAACAAAGAAGGTATTGGATATAACTCTTTCAACAAAAAGAAAACATACAAAAACTTCTTTGTTCATGAGACATCTAAAAACAAACCTCACACGATATGTAATTATTGCTTAAGAAAGGGTTATATTTCATATTCATGTCCTCTTAGAAGGCCAAATACAAAATCATCCAAGTTCGGGTACCAAAAGGAACGGCACCACAAAATATGGTCCCAACCTACATTGGATCCAAATTCGATGTCAAGGCTAGAAAGGTTTGATCTATTCTTTTGAAAACCGATGACGAACTTTGGTATCCTAGAGGGAGAGATTTCTTAATAGTGATGCATAGATTGAGGGGAAGCCCCCTCTAAGTATTCATTCTGTTTTTGAGTTATTACAGGCCAATAAAAAATGTTATCTGCTCAATAATGAAAAATTCAAGGCCTTAAAGCACAGTTCAAGGCCTTGAACTGTAGGCAAAAACTGGTGATTTTTTGGTGTAACTGAATCTTGGACTTGAACTTCCAATGTCAAGGCCTTAACTATAAGTCATCTATAAAAAAATAAATAAAACGGTTCACTCCAAAGGAAGGTTATTCAAATCTGATTTAATTCCTTCCTCTTTGGGCACGTGGAAAAATTTTCAAAATCTCTTATATGATATTTT
Organism: Carnegiea gigantea; assembly: GCA_029747015.1. NCBI lineage: Eukaryota > Viridiplantae > Streptophyta > Magnoliopsida > Caryophyllales > Cactaceae > Carnegiea > Carnegiea gigantea. Next base: position 146,990 of record JAKOGI010001874.1, read on the forward strand.
TGTGACACCAAATTTTCTCAAATTTTTGGGATCTTGTAAAACAGAAAATTATATTTGAACTTCCTTTTTTTTCTAAAAGTATTCCAGACATGTCTGATATGCTATATTTGAAAATAGAAATTTTATTTGGGGTCTTGTGATATTACCTTCAATCAAACTCTTCTAATCCCCACTTTATCCAAGCTTTAGCTCTCTTTGATTTCCACTTTGGTTTATAAATGTTCTACTTTAATTATTTTGATCCCACGTGTATGAACCAGCATATTATTGGTCACCCCCTTATTTTTGATGAAAGTCAAAGAGGAAGAACAATCTTTAGGCTTTGTAAGCGATGTAAAGCTTGTCTAGTTGTGAATGTATGGTAAGTTTGTGGATAAGGTTGAAAGTACTAGTAAGATTGCAAACTCTACAAAGTTAAATTATTATGCTTGGAAAGTATCTAAAATCCAGTACTTATGCAAGAATGATCTCATTCCTTTATGTGATACTTGCTGCAGATTAATCAAAAGAAAAATATCGTCTTTCATCAAAAAAGGGGGAGATTGTTGACTCCCTTAAAACCATATTTTGCATTTTGAATGAAAGATATATTTTTAATTTGATTAAATCAGAATTGATTGATTTGAAATCATGAACAATCAGCTCGGTGTTGCTGAAAATATGAGATTGTGGTGCTATATTTATAAGTGTCAAGATTTGCTTAAAAAAATATTATCTTGTGATATAACATTTTGAAAAAGAGTGTACTGCAAAATAAACAAACTTCTAGATGACTCTCTCAGCAAGATCCTCTGCTAAAATTAACGAAACTAGCCGTTGAAGATCAGAAGGAAATCGTTCAGCAAAACTGTGCAACTCAAGGGCTTGAAATGCCAGGTTCAAGGCCTTGAAAACAATATGGGGAATAGTTTTTCCATAATTAGTGCAACAGTCACTTATCATTTTTTTCTCCATCCTCTTCAACATCTTTTGGCTATAAAAAGGAGAGGAATTGACAGCTGGTAAAAACAAGAGAAAAGCAAGCACATAATCAATATTCACAAGCACACATTGAGGCTTGGTTTGTTATTCATTCAATTTACTTGTATTGTTCAAGTTGTAATTCGGTGGGATTATAGAGTTGAAGGACCAACTCTACCAAGCCTAGTTGAAGGGTTCAACTTGTGACTTAGAACTTAGGGTAAGGTGTATTCTAGAGTTGTAACTATCCCTCCTAGTAAAATTGGGTTAATTCTAGAGTTAGGGAACTCTAGGCTTGTACTAAGCTGGGTTGAGGCTAACCTTGTTAAAAAATACTTGTGTCTTGTCCATCTTTATATTTCCGCTCTTTATTTCGATTATTTTGCATCAGTTGATCATCACCCCATTCACCCCGCTGTAGCACCAGTGATTCTATAGCCTTCAAGTTTTCATATGATACATACTATAGCAACCAATTTTGTACAAACATTCCAGCTATTTCTTTCTAACAGATGTTCTATCTCGTATTGCTACACTAGTGGAAGTTGACAAATAATAATAACATACCCTACTTTTTTATTCCAAGAAAAAAACTATGGTACCTCTGCTACTATATTTTATGGTTTTTCATATTTTAAATTTGATACATAGATTGTGTCGAAATCGTAGAATGTCACGATTATCTAACGTTTACTAAAACCAGTTGTTACAAAGGACAAAACATCAACACAAAGTAATAAAACCAAAAAATTTAAAAAATAAAACATGATGTTAACATGTCAAACATAAAATACAGCTACAAAATACAATATGCACCAATTAATCGTACCAAAAGGAGAAAAAATAGCATCAACTTCAAATCAATCATTAGTGTCAAGTTAAAGAAGCATCTGCACCAAGAACATATTGTAACTAACCTACCGAAAAAATAAATAATAACAATAAATAAAAAACAAAGAATTTAGAATTAGATTAAATTAAAGGTCTAAACTCTAGATAAGATAGAGGGGGGAGAGAAAAATTTGGACTTGGGTGCATTTAATTTAATTTTACTTTTCTATCAAATTCTAACTTTATAAATGTACCTTCGATATTTAAAGAAATTAATAATACGAATATATGGGCTGTATACATTTAAAGAGTGTCTGTAATTTTTTGGACCTAATTTAGGGATGTCCACAAATATCAAATTAACCACATTTAAAATAGTTCATTAGATTTTTTTTTTTTGGGGGGGAGAGAGGTGTCCATGGACACCCCTCCCACCCAAATGGATCCACCCATGGTACAAGCGATGCAAAAGAATCTCTCTATATTTCATAACGAAAGGCTTTTGAGGAGCTTGTCTACCACGAATGCATGCTTGGTATTAGATCATAATTTGTTTTTCAGTTTCTAATTGGACTTTTGGTCTAGATTGCTGAATTTTCAGAATCGTAGTCCTATAGTAAGATGTTAGACTAGTCAGTCTTCTATGCCATAGCGTTGGTGTAGCATCTGAAGGAATGTGTTTGAGATTGCTATTATATTTAATAACAAACAATAGTATATTTATCCATACTAATGTTCAGGCTTCACATCCTATTAGGTGTAGAGCTACGCCTTCCATTGATTTTCTTTTATTAAAGGCGTTCAATTCTTAAATATGCTTTAATATTTAAGCAAGCGAAGTACTATATACTAATATTTGTATCCTATGTGTTGTTCCACCCCCACTCCCCCAAGAAAAAAGGCACCAAAAGTTATTATATATATCCTTACTATGAAAGGAAAGATGCACCAAAACATTGTCGTAGTATCCAACCACAGGCAAAAGAAAACACTAACTCGAACAAGCCCGAATGAAAGATTACCGTGATAAGCATAAACCTAAGATTCAAGTCATTGGGGGGCTGCGTGCATTGTGGATGGTCCAATGACTAATTTTATAAATAGTCTGCATGATGTTAATTATGCATAAGACAAGTAATCCCTCAAAAAGTCAAAATATTATAATAATTGTTGCAATTTCTACAAGCATACGGTTAATCGCTGTAGTAGTTACGGGCATCGTCCTCAGAGACGGATTGTAAATTTAGGCCACTAAATTACTTTATGCTAAAATTCGATGAATTAGAAACTGATGACCATAAATCAACCTTGATGAATTGCCAAATTACTAGACTGAACTCGAATAATTACGCATCGAATTGAGTAAGGGAAAACAATCATGGGAAAAGACACAATCAACTTCTTCACCTCCTAGCTCCTACAACGTCAGTCAAAGTACCAGAATTTGTTTATGCACCAACAAGAATGATAGCCCAGATTTCAAAGTCAAAGAAGGGGCTGAGCACACCCAAAACTAGAGATGAACAGGAGCAAATTAGTCTTAAATCGAACCCAGATTAAGCATACCCCAATCAAAATATCAAATGCTCAATTTCGAGTGCAACAAACTCAGAACTGAACAATGAAAAATGAAAGCAAATTAAACTGGATGAAACTCAGATTTGATACAAAATGAAAGCAAAGAAAAAAAGCAATGAAAACTCTCAACACTTATCTACTTTCCTCCTCTCTTCCTATTTGCTGCTCAAATTATATTTCCCCTAGCCCGCAGTAATTGCTTCCATTAACTTCGCTGTAACTGATGGCCTGAAGATGGTAATGATGATGGAATTGATGGTCAAGTGAGATAAGGAGTAACAGCCGCAACACAGCAAGGTTCTCAGTTTTTTTCTAGGCTGGGAATGAAGGAGATGCAGAAAAGAGGGAAAAAGAAGACTCGGCATGACATGACAAGCATGCATTTTTTTTTTTTTTAAAAGTGAAAGCAAACTGGAGAAGGAAGGGAATGAGATGGTCCATTGGAGAAAGCTTGGCCCGCGGCTTGGAAATGGAGAAGAGAAAGAAGGGAGAAGGGGGAAAACCATGTTCTGGGCCTCGAGTGTGAGAGAGGCAGGCCTGAACTAAGGAGAATGAAGGGGCGGACTGGGCTCGGGTATGGGCTGAAGGCAGGCTGGCCTGAACTGGGCATCAACCTTCTTCCCATTTTTGCTTAACTCAAGTTTGATCCAACACCTTTCTTTCTTTCGCTTTGCATCCAATTTGATCAATATTTGCATTCTTTTTCCTAGATTTCACAATTCCTCAAAACAATTACAAACATATTAAAATTCAAATTTATTCATTAATTCTGTGCAAATATTAGATAACAAAAGGGTATAAAAATGGCATAATATTAAGCTGAACAATACCCCAACACCTAAGTTTTGCCCATTTCGTATAAAATAAAAATACAAATCCTAAAAAAAGGACAATAAAGCCCTAACTCACTTTTGTAGGAATTACGATTGCATCTAGTATGTGCAACAAACCCTTTAATCCCCTATGTTACCCCTAGTGGATGAGGAGGTCTCGTGAGGGTTTGCAGAAGATAAATCCACAATATCTATATAAACCCACAAAATCTATAAAAAAAAAACTTTTTAAATTTTTTTCAATGTATATACAACATTCAGGAAAAATATATACATACTCCAGTTAACCACATCAGTCAAGTTATTAAAGCACTAGATCACATATAAAAACAATGTATACACCAAGAAACCGTTAATCCCTACTGATGATATCTATAGACAATCTAATGCTAAGGTAGAAGAGAACATAGTCAATCAAAAATAGCACATACATTCCCCAATACAAAGCAAAAATCTTTTTTCTTTTAAGTGTTTCATTTGTTTTTCCTTTTCCTAAATTTTCAAAGTTTCCCCAAGCATATGGTTGATTAGAACTTGTCGTAATTTCTGCAAGCATACGGTTGAGCGCTGCAGTAGCTACGGGTGTCGTCCTCAGAGATGAGTGGTGAATTTAGGCTACTAAATTGCTGTATACTAAAATTCGATGGATTAGAAACTAATGACTATAAATCAACCTCGATGAATTATTAAATTACAATACTGAACTCGCGTAATACGCATCAAATTGAGCAAGACAAAACAAGCGTGAGAAAAGACACAATCAAATTCTTCACCTCCTAACTCCTTCCACCTCAGTCAAAGTACCAGAATCTGTTTCTACCCCAGCAAGAATGAGAGCCCAGATTTCGAAGCTGAAGAAGGGGCTGAGCACACGCAAAAATAGAGACGAACATGAGCAAATTAGCTTTCAATCGAACCCAGATTAAGCATACCGAATCCAAATGTCAATGCTCAATTTTGAGTGCAACAAACTCAGAACCGAACAATGAAAAATGAAAGCAAACTAATCTTGATGAAACTTAGATTTGATACAAAACAAAAGGAAAGGAAAAAAAATCAATGAAAACTCTCAAGTCTCATCTGCTATCCTTCTTTTTGCTGCTCGAATTATATTTCCCCCAGCCCCTAATAATTGCTCCTATTAACTCCCCTGTAACTTATGGCTTGATGATGATGATGATGATGGAATTGATGGTGAAGTGAGAGAAGGAGCAATGGCCACAGCACAGAGCTTATCAGTTCTTTTTTAGGCTGGGAATCTAGGGGAAATAGAAAAGGGGAAGAAGAAGAGTCAGGATCACATAACAAGCATGAGTTTTTTTTATATGGAAGTAGACTAGAGAAGGGAAGGAATGAGCTGAGACATTGGGGAAATCCTAGCCTGCGGTCTGGAAATGGAGAAGAGAAAGAAGCGAGAAATGGAAAAGCATGTTTTGGGCCTCGGTTGTTAAAGAGGCAGGCTCAACGAATGAGAAGGAAGGGGCGGACTGGGCTCGTGCATGGGCTGGAGGCAGGCTGGTCCGAACTGGGCTTCGATCTTCTTCCCATTTTGGCTTAACTCAAGTCTGATCCAACATCTTTCTTTCTTTCCTTTGCATCCAATTTTATCAATTTTTGCATTCTTTTTCCTTGATTTCACAATTCCTACAAAACAATTAAAAACATATTAAAATTTAAATTTATTCATTGATTCTGGGCAAACATTAGATAATAAAGGGTTATAAGATGACATAGTACCAGGTCGAACAATACCTCCACACCCAAGTTTTGCTCGTCCCTAAGCAAAATAAAACTATAATTTTTTAAAAAGGAAAGTAAGACTCTAACTCATTTTTATAGGAATCACGGTTGTATTTAGTATGTGTAACACATCCTTTAAACCCTTAGGCTACCCTTAGTGGACGAGGAAGGTCTCGTGAGGGGTTTGCAGAAGACAAACCCACAAAATCTATGAAAAGAAAATCTTTTTAAATTTTTTTCAAACTTATATACAACATCAGGGAAAAGTATATGCATATTCTAGTTAACCACATTACTCAACTAACCAAAGCACTGGATCACATATAAACACAATGTACACATCAACAAATCGTTAATCCCTACTGAAGACATCTATACACAATCTAATACTAAGGTACAAGAGAATAGAGTCAATTAGAAATAGCATATATATTCCCTGATACAAAGCAAAAATCTTTCTTTTTTTTAAAATTTTCAAAAGTTTTTCATTTTTTTTTTCCTTTTCCTAAATTTTCAAAGTTTCCCCAAGTATGCAGTTGTCCAGAATTTGTTGTAGTTCAACAAGCATGCGACTGGTTGCCACAGTAGTTACGAGTGCCGTCCCAAGGGACGGGTTGTGAATTAGGCTATTAAATTACTTTATGCTAAAATTCGATGGATTACAAACTAATGACTATAAATCAAAGTCGATGAATAACTAAATTACAAGACCGAACTCGAATAATTATGCATCGAATTGAGTAAGACAAAATAAGCGTGGGAAAAGATACGATCAACTTCTTCACCTTCTAACTCCTTCAACCTCAGTTAAAGTAACAGAATATGTTTATGCCCTGACGAGAATGAGAGCCCAGATTTCAAAGCCAAAGAAAGGACTGAGCACATGCATAAATAGAGACAAACATAAGCAAATTAGCGTTGAATCGAACCCAGATTAAGCATACCCAATCCAAATATCAACTGATCAATTTTGAGCGCAACAAACACAGAACCGAACAATGAAAAACGTAAACAAATTAATCTTGATGAAATTAGATTCGATACAAAATAAAAGGAAAAAAAAAACCATGAAAGCTATCAACATTCATCTATTCTCCTCCTTTTACTGCTCGAATTATTTTTCCCCAGCCCCTAGTAATTGTTGCCATTAACTCCCCCATAACAGATGGCTTGATAATGGTGATGATGGTGAAGTGAGAGAAGGAGTAACGACCACAGCACTGCAAGTTTGTCGGTTTTGTTTTAGGCTGGGAATGAAGGGGAAGAAGAAAAGAGGAAGAAGAAGAGCTGGGATCACATGACAAGAATGCATTTTTTTTTTTTTAATAGTGAAAGTAGACTGGAGAAGGGAGGGAATGAGCTGGGCCGTTGGGGAAAGCCTGGCCCACGGTCTGGAAATGGGGAGGAGAAAGAAACGAGAATAGGGGAAACCATGTTCTGGGCCTCGGGGTGAGAGAAGGAAGGGGCGGACTGGGCTTGGGTATGGGCTGGAGGAAGCTGGCCCAAACTGGACTTCAATCTTCTCCCATTTTTTCTGAACTAAAGTCTAATCTAACACCTTTTTTTCTTTCCCGTTGCATCCAATTTGATCAATTTTTACATTCTTTTTTCTAGATTTCACAATTCCTGAAAGCAATTAAAAACATATTAAAATTCAAATTTATTCATTAATTCGGAGTAAATATGAGATAATAAAGTGGTATAAAATGACATAATACTAGGTTGAACAAGACCCCCCACGTCTATGTTTTGTTCGTCCTCGAGTAAAATAGAATTACAGATTTTGGAAAAGGAAAAGAAAACCCTACCTCACTGCCGTAGGAATCTCGGTTGCACTTAACATGTGCAACAAGCCCTTCAATACCTAGGTTACTCCTAGCAGACGGGGAAGGTCTCGTGAGTGTTTGCAAAAGATAAACCTATAAAATCTATAAAAAGAAAACATTTCAAAAAAATTTTCCAAAGTGTATACAACATCAGGGAAAAATATATACATATTCCAATTAACCACATCACTCAAGTTGATGAAACACTAGATTATATATAAACACAACGTACACATCAGGAAACCCTTAATCGCCACTGATGATATCTATACGCAATCTAATACAAAGGTATAAGAGCACATAGTTAATCAGAAGTAACACATATATTCCCTAATACAAAGCAAAAATCTTTTTTTTTTTTAAATTTTCAGAAACTTTTCAATTTTTTTTCCTTTTCCCGACTTTTCAAAGTTTCCCCAAGCATACGGCTGATTAGAACTTGTTACAATTTCCGCAAGCATACAGTTGACCGCCGTAGCAGTCACGGGTGTCGTCCTTAGGGGCAGGTTGTGAATTTAGGATACTAAATTTCTTTATGCTAAAATTCGATTGGTTAGAAACTAATGACTATAAATCATGCTCGATGAATTACTAAATTACAAGACAGAACTCGAATAATTACGCATCAAATGGAGCAAGGCAAAACAAACGTGAGAAAAGACGCAATCAACTTCTTCACCTCGTAACCCCTTCAACCTCAGTCAAAATGGAAGAATCTGTTTCTGCCCCAATAAGAATGAGAGCCAAGTTTCAAAGCCAAAGAAGGGCTGAGCACACGTCAAAATAGAGTTGAACAGAAGCAAATTAGCCTTAAATCGAGCCCAGGTTATGCATACCCTGATCCAAATATCAAATGCTCAATTTTGAGTGCAACAAACTCAGAAATAAACTATGAAAAAAGACAACAAATTAATCATGATGAAACTTAGATCTGATACAAAACGAAAGGAAAGAAAGAAAAACAATGAAAACTCTCATCTACTCTCCTCCTTTTTACTGCTCGAATTATACTTCCCCCAGCACCCAACAATTGCTTCCATTAACGCCCCTATAATTGATGGCTTGATGATGGTGACAATGATGGAATTGATGGTGAAGTGAGAGAAGGAATAACAGTCGCAGCACAACAAGCTTATCGGTTCTTTTTAAGGTTGGAGACGAAGGGGAAGTAGAAAAGGGGAAGAAGAAGAGCAGAGATCGCATAACAAGCATGCGTTTGTTTTCTTAAGTGAAAGTACATTGGAGACGGGAGGGAATGAACTGGGCCATTCGAAAAAGCCTTGCCCGCAGTTTGGAAATGGAGAAGAGAAAAAAGGGAGAAGGAGGAAAATCATGTTCTGGGCCTTGAGTGTGCAGGAGGCAGGCCCGAGCTAAGGAGAAGGAAGGGGTGGACTGGGCTCAGGTATGGGTTGGAGGCAGGCTGACCTGAACTGGGCTTCAATCTTCCTCCCATTTTTTCTTAACTCAAGTTTGATCCAACACCTTTCTTTCTTTCCCTTTGCATCCAATTTGATCAATTTTTGTATTCTTTTTCCTAGATTATATAGTTCCTGGAAAACAATTAAAAACATATTAAAATTCAAATTTATTCATTAATTCTTGGCAAATATTACATAATAAAGTGGTATCAAATGACTTAATATTAGGTTGAACAACAGCCCCCACACCTGTGATTTGCTCGTATTCGAGTAAAATAAAATTATAGATCGTGGAAAAAGGAAAAGAAAACCCCACCTAACTTTCATAGGAATCACGATTGCACTTAGCATGTGCAACAAGCCCTTTAAGCCCCTATTTTACCCCTCATGGATGGGGAAGGTCTCAAGAGCGTTTGCAGAAGATAATCCTATAAAATCTATAAAAAGAAAAGATTTTTAATTTCTTTTCGAAATATATACAACATCAGGGAAAAATATACGAACATTCCAGCTAACCACATCACTCAGGTTACCAAAGCACTAGATTACATATAAACACAACGTACACATTAAGAAACCCTTAATCCCCACTGATAACATGTATACACAATCTAATACAAAGGTAAAAGAGCACATAGTCAATCAAAAATAGCGCATATATTCCCTAATACAAAGCAAAAATCTTCTTTTTTTTTAATTTCCAAAATTTTTCAGTTTTTTTCCTTTTCTTGAATTTTCAAAGTTTCCCTAAGCATATGGTTGATTAGAACTTGTTATTATTTCCGCAAGCATACGATTGACCGTCGTAGCAGTCACGGGTGTTGTCCTCAGGGCCGGGTTATGAATTTAGGTTGCTAAATTACTTTACGCTAAAATTCGATGGATTAGAAACTAATGACTATAAATCAACTTCGATGAATTGCTAAATTACAAGACTGAACTCGAATAATTACGCATTGAATTGAGTAAGGAAAAACAAGGGTGAGAAAAGATATAATCGACTTCTTCACCTCCTAACTCCTTCAAGCTTAGTCAAGGGGCGAGAATATGTTTCTGCCCTAATAAGAATGAGAGCCTAGATTTCAAAGCCAAAGAAGGAGCTGAGCACGCACCAAAATAAAGACGAACATGAGCAAAATAGCCTTGAATCAAACCCAGATTATGCATAACCTAATCCAAATAACAAATGCTCAATATTGAGTGCAACAAACTCAGAACGGAACAATGAAAAAGGACAGCAAATTAATCTTGATCAAACTCAGATTTGATACAAAATGAAAGGAAAGAAAAAAAACAATGAAAACTCTCAACACTCATCTACTTTCCTGCTTTTTGCTACTCAAATTATATTTCCCCCAGCCTGCAATAATTGCTTTCGTTAACTCCCCTGTAATTGATGGCTTGATGATGGTGACGATGATGGAATTGATGGTGAAGTGAGAGATAGAATGACGACCACAGTACAACAAGCTTATCGGTTGTTTTTTAGGTTGGGAACGAAGGGGAAGCAGAAAAGGGGAAGAAGAAGAGCCGCGATCACATGACAAGCATGCATTTGTTTTTTTTTTTTTAGGTGAAAGTAGACTGGAGTATGGAGGGAATCAGCTGGGTTGTTGGGAAAGCCTGGCCCGTTATCTGGAAATGGAGAAGAGAAAAAAGGGAGAAGGGGGGGGGAACCATGTTCTGGGCCTCAAGTATTAAAGAGGCACACCTGAACTATGGAGAAGGGAGGGGCAGACTGGGCTCGGGTATGGGTTGGAGGTAGGCTGAACCGAGCTGGGCTTCAATCTTCTTCCCATTTTTTCTTAACTCAAGTCTGATCCAACACCTTTTTTTCTTTCCCTTTGCATCTAATTTGATGAATTTTTGCATTCTTTTTCCTATATTTCACAATTCCTAGAAAACAATTAAAAACATATTAAACTTTAAATTTATTTACTAATTTTGAGCAAATATTAGATAATAAAGTGGTATTAAATAACTCAATACTAGGTTGAACAACAGCCCCCATAACTATGTTTTGCTCATCCTCGAGTAAAATAAAATTATAGGTCCCGAAAAAAGGAAAAGAAAACCCCACCTCACTTTCGAAGGAATCACGGTTGCACTTAGCATATGCGACAAGCCCTTTAAACCACTTGGTTGCTCCTAGCGGAAGCGAAAGGTCTCGTCAGCATTTGTAGAAGATAAGCCCACGAAATCTATAAAAAGAAAACATTTTAAAACTCTTTTAGAAATATATACAACATCAAGGAAAAATATATACATAATAAAGTTAACCACATCAGTCAAGTTACCGAAGCACTAGAATGAATATAAACATAACGTACACATTGAGGAACCTTTAATCCCACTAATAACATTTATACACAATCTAATACAAGGGTACAAGAGCACATAGTCAATCAGAAATAACACATATATTCCCTAATGCAAAGTAAAAATCTTCTATTTTTTATTTTCAAAAATTTTTCAGTTTTTTTTTTCCTTTTCCAGAATTTTCAAAGTTTCCCCAAGCATATGGTTGATTAGAACTTGTTGTAATTTCCGCAGACATATGGTTGACCACCGTAGAAGCTACGGGTGTCGTCCTTAGGGATGGGTTATGAATTTAGGCTACTAAATTACTTTACATTAAATTCGATGGATTAGAAACGAATGACTATAAATCAACCTCGATAAATTACTAAATGACAAGACTGAACTCGAATAGTTACGCATTAAATTGAGCAAGGCAAAACAAGCGTGCAAAAAGACACAATCGTCTTCTTCACCTCCTAACTCCTTTAGGCTCAGTCAAAGTGCAAGAATATGTTTCTGCTCTAATAGGAATGAGAGCCCAGATTTAAAAAGCCAAAGAAGGGGTGAGCATATGCTAAAATAGAGATGAAAATGAGCAAATTAGCCTTGAATCGAAACCAGATTATGCATACCCTAAGCCAAATATCAAATGCCAAATTTCAAGTGCAACAAACTTAGAACTGAACAATGAAAAAGGACAGCAAACTAATCGTGATGAAACTCAGATTTGATGCAAAATGAAAGGAAAGAAAAAAAAAAACAATGAAAACTCTCGACACTCATCTACTGTCCTACTTTGTGCTGCTAGAATTATATTTCCCCAGCCTTAGTAATTGCTTCCATTAACTCCCCTAAAACGAATGGCTTGATGATGGTGACGGTGATGGAATTGATGGTGAAGCGAGAGAAAGAGTAATGGTTGTAGCACAGCAAGCTTATCAGTTCTTTTTTAGGCTGGGAATGAAGGGAAAGAAGAAGAGTTGGGATCACATGACAAGCATGCATTTTTTTTTTTTTTTTTTAAGTAAAAGCAGACTGAAGAAGGGAAGGAATGAGCTGGGCGGTTGGGGAAAGCCTGGCCTGCAGTTTGGAAATGGAGAAGAGAAAGAAGGGAGAATACCATGTTCTGGGCCTTGGGTGTGAGGCAGATAGGCCCGAACTAAGGAGAGGGACGGGGCAGACTGGGCCCGGGTATGGGCTGGAGGACAGCTGATGTGAACTAGGCTTCAATGTCTTCCCATTTTTTCTTAACTCAAGTCTGATCCAAAGCCTTTCTTTCTATCCCTTTGCATCCGATTTAATAAATTTTTGCATTATTTTTCCTAGATTTCAAAATTCCAAGTAAACAATTAGAAACATATTAAAATTCAAATTTATTCATTAATTCTGAACAAATATTAGATAATAAAGAGGTATAAAATGACATAATACGAGGTTCAACAACACCTCCCACATCTACGTTTTGCTTGTCCCCGAGTAAAACAAAACTACAGATTCAAGAAAAAGGAAAAGGAAACCCTACCTCACTGTCGCTGGAATCATGGCTGCACTAAACTTGTGCAATAAGCCCTTTAACCCTTAGGTTAGCCCTAGCGGACGAGGAGGGTCTCGTAAGTGTTTGCAGAAGATAATCCCACAAAATCTATAAAGAGAAAACGTTTTTAAATTTTTTCCAAAGTATATACAACATCAGGGAAAAATATATACATATTTCAGTTAACCACATCACTCAAGTTACTGAAGCAGTAGATTACATATAAACACAACGTACACATCAAGAAACCCTTAATCCCCACTGATGGCATCTATACACAATCTAATACAAAGATACAAGAGCACATAGTCAATCAGAAATAGCACATATATTCCCTAATACAGAGTAAAAATCTTTTTTTTATTTTCAAAAATTTTTCAATTTTGATTCCTTTTCCTGAATTTTCAAAGTTTCCCTAAGCATACAGTTGATTAAAACTTGTAATTTCTGCAAGCATGCGATTGACAGCCGTAGCAATTACGGGTGTCGTCCTCAGGGACGGGTTGTCAATTTAGACTACTAAATTACTTTACACTAAAATTCGATGGATTGGAAACTAATGACTAAAAATCAACCTTGATGAATAACAAAATCATAAGAGTGAACTCAAATAGTTACACATTGAATTGAGCAAGGCAAAACAAGTATGACAAAAGACACAATCGACTTCTTCACCTCCTAACTCCTTCAAGCTTAGTCAAAGTGCAAGAATATTTTTCTACCACAACATGAATGAGGGCCCAGATTTAAAAGCCAAAGAAGGGGCTGAGCATGCGCCAAAATAGAGACGAACATGAGCAAATTAGCCTTGAATCGAACCCAGATTATGCATACCCTAATCAAAATATCAAATGCTCAATTTCGAGTGCGACGAACTCAGAACTGAATAGCGAAAAGGACAACAAATTAATCTTAATGAAACTCAAATTTGATACAAAATGAAAGGAAAGAGAAAAAAAATAATGAAAACTCTCAACACTCATCTACTCTCCTGCTTTGTGCTGCTCGAATTATATTTACCCCGGGCCCCAGTACTTGCTTACATTAACTCCCTTGTAACTGATGACTTGATGATGGGGACGGTGATGGAATTGATGGTGAAGTGTGAGAAGGAGTAATAGCCGCAGCACAGCAAGCGTATCGGTTCTTTTTTAGGCTGAAAGCAAAGGGGAAGCAGAGAAGGGGAAGAAGAAGACCTGGAATCACATCACAAGCATGCGGTTTTTTTTTTTAAGTGAAAGTAGACTGGAGAAGGGAGGGAATGAGCTGGGTCATTGGGGAAAGCCTGGCCCGCGGTCTGGAAGTAGAGAAGAGAAAGAAGGGAGCAGGGGGAAAACCATGTTCTGGCCCTTGGGTGTGAGGCAGGCAGGCCCAAACTAAGGAGAAGGAAGGGGCAAACTAGGCTTGGGTATAGGCTGGATGCAGGCTGGCGCGAACTGGGCTTCAATGTCTTCCCATTTTTTCTTAACTGATGTCTGATCCAACACCTTTCTTTCTGTCCCTTTGCATCCAATTTGATCAATTTTTGCATTCTTTTTCCTAAATTTCACAATTCCAAGTAAACAGTTAAAAACATATTACAATTCAAATTTATTTATTAATTTTGAGCAAGTATAAGATAATAGAGTGGTATAAAATGACATAATACTAGGTTGAACAACACCCCCCACATATATATTTTGCTCGTCGTCGAGTAAAATAAAACTACAAATTCAAGAAAAGGAAAAAGCAAACCCTACCTCACTGTCGTAGGAATCACGATTGCACTTAGCTTGTGCAACAAGCCTTTAAGACCTTGGTTATCCCTAGTGGACGAGGAAGGTCTCGCAAGCGTTTACAGAAAATAAAACCACAAAATCTAGAAAAATTTTTTTTTTTTAATTTTTCAAAAGTACATACAACATTAGGGAAAAATATATACATATTCCAATTAACCACATCAATAAAGCTATAGTAGTAGTAGATTACATATAAACACAACGTACACATCAAGAAACCCTTAATCCCCACTGATGACATCTATAAACAATCTAACACAAAGGTACAAGCGCACATAGTGTTGAACTACCTGTATACAGTTTTGATGATAACAAATCCAAGTGTAGCATACTTGCTTGAGTAATGTTGTTCCAAACAAGCTCTCAAAACAGGTCCTACACAGTTGTTTGTATTGATCCTACTTACCTGTTCTGTCTACTAAATGTTGAGAACAAGTTTTAAGAACAGGTTCCAAGCTTCAGTGATACAAGATCAGCAAACAGTTGGCCCTACATTCAGCGATACAAGATCACCAGAGTAATCAAGTTAACCAAGGTGTTTGGAGTTGCACATCCATTCTTGACAAGATAACTGATTCTTACAACAAGAAGTCTCGATTTGATTTAGGTTCTATCTTTTAGATTCTTGTTAATATGCCAATCTTGAAAGTCTCAATCTAACACTTCTTGAAACGGTTTTCGAGATTTGCTTCAGAACACCATTTCCAAACAACTCTAGAAACAGGGTGCCTAGGGTGTTCCTGAAACTGCAGCGGCCACATCCGTTTTACCTGAAAATTTCTTTTGGTTGGCTGGCTGCTCTAAGAATCTTTTTATAAAACCCTAGGCTGATTAGATTATTATTTATTATTTATTTAGCAGATTGCAAAATTATTTTTGCTAGAGATTTTTTTTCAAAATCCAAAAAATCTTTATTCCTTATTTTTAGGCCATGATTGATTCAAATTTTGAAACCAAGATTTTTATCCTTTTTTGGGCTAAATTAAACGGCTATATTAAGTGGCTAATCAGTTTTTATCCCGTGAGTATCAAATCCCTATATTTTAGGAGAATCTTATCTTCTTTGCTCCTAGCCGTTGGAAATCTGAAGAAATCTCCTAAGCTGCTAAAATCAAAAGATTTTTCTATTTTTTTTTGAAGGAGTTAGCCGTTGGGTTTGCTTGCTTAAATAAGAAAATCTTTTCACTCCTTTCGGGAGAGATGCACAAGGGAAAAATCGATTTTTCACAGAGCATTGAGAGCTTTCTAAAGCTTCATTTCAAAAGAAAAAAAACCGTGACAAGATTGTGCAAAAATTGAGCTTTCAAAACTATTGGCATACTAGGACTTTATTGTACCTTACATCTGCTTAAGTCAGAAGCACCCCAGTAAAGTGTTTTGTATCCTTGATCTCAGATCAAAAGTGAGTGAGTGTGTCCTTAGTCGTGTGGACTTTGGACGTGTCCAATCTAGAGAGATTTGGATGTGGTGTAACCCGTGTTAGAGAAGAAGGTTACGTGGGTTACAAGTTGTAACAAGGAGTGTTACTTTTGTAACGTGTTCAGCCCGTTAGTGAAGTGGTTAGATTCTACACGAGGTAGGTCGTGGTTTTTCACACCTCAGTTGGGCTAGAGGTGTTTTCCACGTAAAAATCATGTGTCCTTTATTTCTGCTTTTATCTACTTGATTTTCGCTTCTGAACCAATTGGGAACAGCCACTGCAAACAAGGCCCAAGACTGTTCGTCATTCAGGAATAGTCTCTGCAATCAGGGTCTAAGGCTGTTTGTCAGTAAATAGGCGAAAATCGGACACCACAATTCACCCCCCTCTTATGGTCGTGTACTCTTAGAATTCAACAAGTGGTATCAGAGCGGGTTCTCTTCTAAAGGTTAACACCTTGAGAGATTTTGAAAATAAGTACACCACAAGGCATACTTGCGGGCCAATCCATCACTCGACCACCTTATTTCAATGGCCAACACTACAGTTGGTGGAAGAACAGGATGGAGAACTATATACAAGCTGAAGATTACGAGTTATGGATGCTCATCAAGAACGGGCCCCTCGTTCCCACGAAAGTTCTTGAAGATGGAAAAAAGGTTCCCAAAGATCCTACTGAATATGATGCTGAGGATTACAAGAAAATGGAAAAGAATGCCAAGGCTAAGAAACTTCTCTATTTTGGCGTAGGACCCGATGAATATACTCGCATCTCAAAATGTGAGTCAGCTCAAGAAATATGGAACGCTTTACAAGTAGCTCATAAAGGAACAAGTCAAGTCAAGCAATCATGCATTGAGTTACTCATGAGACAATACGAGTTGTTTGATATGGGTGATCGTGAGAATGTGATGGATATGTATACCCACTTCACTCACATAACAAACGAAGGTAACAGCCATCCAAAAAGCCAAAGACATGAATAAGATCACCCTAGACGAGTTGATTGGTAATCTCCAAGCATACGAACTGAGAAAAAATTCTCAACAGAAAGAGGAGATGAAGAAAGATCGAGGACTTGCCTTAAAAGCACAAGAAGATGATGATTCTGATCTTGAGGAAGGAGAGATGGCTATAATGACTCGAAAGTTCAAAAAATTCTTCAAGAAAGTCAAAGAAAACAACAAAAGGAAGGATTTCAACAAAACCAGAAACACCCCTCGAGAACAGTTTACAGGGTGTTTCAAATGTGGCAAAACAGACCACATAGTGAAACTGTCCCTTGCTTCGAGAAGAGCAAGAGCACGAACACCCCAGGAAACAAGGTAGAAAACAAGCTGCAAACAGTTCTGGGAAACAATTCTCGAAAGCAATGCTGGCTGCCTGGGGTGACTCCTCTGAAGATGAAGAAGAGTCTGAAACTGATGAAGGTTCTGTAGCTCTCATGGCACAAAGTGACACGGATTCAGATGATGAGTCAACAAACAGCCTTACTGATCCCAAGAACAAGGTACGTGGTCTCAATAAGGCAACTCTTGAAGAATTGTTGTATTCATTGATGGATACTTGTGCAGAATTGAAAAGAGATGTTCGAGACCCAGAACTAGAAAATGAGATCCTCAAGAGTGAAAAACTCGAGGTTGAAAAGAAAATATCCTTTTTACACCAAAACTTCAAGGAATCCTTGATCTTGAAAGAAAAGACTCACTCTGTTACCTTAGCCAAAGCAGAAAAGGAATCCCTAGAGTTGAAAGAAAAGGTTGAGTCCTTACTTGCTGAAAACAAGAACCTGTTGGCGAAATAAAAAAATTGGAATCTGATCTCGCCACAAACAGGCTATAAAACAAGTCCTCAAAAGCGCTTGAATGGCTAAACACTCACCACAGTCAAAATAAAAAGGGACTAGGTTTTGCTCCTAAAAGGACCTCTTACCCAGTCAATAGAAAGTATGTTGGATTACCTGAAAATATTGTTTGCTTTCATTGTGGTAAAACGGGTCATTATCGATACACTTGTCCTTCAAGAAGGTATGCCATTGAAAGAAATGAAGGTTATGTAAAAAAAATCTGGATTAGGAAAGATGAGATTTATCTGTCTAAAAGAATGGGACCCAAGTGGATCTGGGTTCCCAAAACTAACCCTTGATTTGTTTTGCAGGCAGAAGTGAGAGAGAATAATCCAGCAAACAACCCAGCAAACAGCCTAGGGAACAACCTTAAAAACAAGCAGCTGTGGTATGCTGATAGTGGGTGTTCGAGGCATATAACCGGTGAAAAATCCAACTTTCTCTCACTTACAGCTTCGGATGGTGGGAGTGTGGCGTTTGGAAACGGCAAGTCTGGGACAATTGTCGGTATAGCTAGGGTTGGTGAGTCCCATTCCCACTCAATTGATAATGTCTATCTAGTTGATGGCTTAAAGCACAATCTGCTTAGTGTGTCCCAACTGTGTGACAAGAACAACCTAGTAGTGTTCTCAACAACACGTTGCTTGGTTGTAAACTCAAACACAGGAGATGTCGTGTTAAGGGGGAAGCGTCACAAAAATGTTTACAAAGTATGTATTTCCACACTTCCCTAAAACAATCTGACTTGTTTGAGTGCTTTAAATGATGATGTAATGCTCTGACACAAGAGACTAGGTCATGCAAGTCTCACTCTTTTGAACAAACTTGTTTCCAAACACCTAGTTGTTGGACTACCTTCCATCAAATTCAATGATGACAAGGTTTGTGAAGCTTGTGCAAAAGGCAAACAAGTCAGATCATCTTTTAAATCAAAAAATTGTGTTAGCACTACCCGACCTCTCGAAATGTTACACATTGATCTATGTGGCCCTATGAGGATAGCAAGTAGAGGTGGGAAGAGGTATGTGCTGGTTGTAGTGGATGATTACTCTCGATTTACTTGGACCCTGTTCTTGGCATCCAAGGATAAAACTTTTGAGAATTTTATTGCCTTTCTCAAAAGGGTTGAAAGGAAAGTAGGACACTCTTTAGTTAGTTTAAGGTCTGATCATGGTACCGAATTTGAAAATGCAAGCTTTACAAACTATTGTAATGTACATGGTGTTGATCATAACTTCTCAGCCCCAAGAACACCCCAACAGAACGGGTGGTTGAGCGCAAAAATCGCACCCTAGAAGACATGACTAGAACAATGCTTATTGCTAGTGGTCTTCCTATGAACTTTTGGGCAGAAGCTTTGAACACATCATGCTACATTATAAATAGATGCATGATTAGACCTATTTTGAACAAAACTCCCTATGAACTTTTCAAAGGTAGAAAGCCCAACATCATGCATTTTAGAACATTCGGTTGTAGGTGTTTTGTGCATAACAATGGGAAGGATGCCTTAGGGAAGTTTGATCCTAGGAGTGATGAGGCAATATTTCTCGGTTATTCCTCACATAGTAAGGCATACAAAGTGTTTAACAAAAGAACCTTGTGTGTTCAGGAAAGTGTGCATGTGCTTTTTGATGAATCTAACTCGTTGAGCAAGAATGATGCACAGGAGGAAGGATTTGAATTAGGTCTTGTTCGAAAAGAAGTGTTGCACCAAGATGAACAAGGTAAGAACGCCGTGGAGAAAATGGGTCCTGAAGCTGTTCCTCAGAACGGCCAGCAAGGTGAGGACCAAACAGGGGGAAGCAATGTTGAACCCTGTTCGGGACAACACCAGTCCAGTTCCTCAGGAACAGGCCTGCAAACAGGTGCAGGAACAGGCTCAGGAGCTGTTTCTGAACCTGATTTTTCAAGTATCCAAGCCAGAGTAGAAAGTGTGTCTGTGGATCCCCTAACTCCACGACCTTGGAAGCATCATCGTTCACACCCCCTTGATCAAATCTTGTCTAATATAAATGCCGGGGTACAAATGAGATCTAAGCTTAAGAATTTTTGTGCTTTCTATGCATTTCTCTCTAACATTGAGCCAAAGAATGTTAATAAAGCTCTTGTAGATGCAGATTGGGTCATAGCAATGCAAGAAGAGCTTCACCAATTTGAAAGGAACAAGGTATGGCACCTTGTACCCCAGCCTGCAGATAGAACAATCATTGGAACCAAGTGGGTGTTTCGAAACAAGCTGGACGAGTCCGGAACAGTCACTAGGAACAAGGCACGGCTGGTGGTTCAAGGCTACAATCAGGAAGAAGGGATCGATTATGAAGAAACCTTCGCACCTGTTGCTAGGATTGAGGCTATTCGTATCCTAATAGCCTTTGTAGCTCATATAGAGATCAAGGTATATCAAATGAATGTCAAAAGTGCATTCCTAAACGGATACCTTAAAGAAGAGGTGTATGTCAAACAACCCCCTGGTTTTGAAAACAGTGAATTTCTAAACCATGTTTTTCAACTTGACAAAGCTCTTTATGGTCTAAAACAAGCTCCTAGAGCTTGGTATGAACGATTGTCAAGCTTTTCACTTGAAAATGATTTTAGAAGAGGCAAGGTAGATAATACCTTGTTTCTAAAATCTAAGGGGGAACATCTGTTGATTGTCCAAGTATATGTTGATGACATCATATTTGGGGCAACTCATCATAATTTATACAATGAATTTTCAAAGATGATGAGGAGTGAGTTTGAAATGAGCATGATGGGTGAGCTTAATTTCTTCTTAGGCTTACAGATCAAGCAAACTTCAAACGGCAACATGATCCATCAACAAAAGTATATTAAGGAACTACTTATGCATTTTGGAATGGAGTCGGCCAAGCCCATTGATACTCCCATTTTGCCTTCTATCAGGTTGGTAATAGATGATGGGAGTCCCTCAGTTGAGAAGAAACTCTATAGGGGCATGATAGGGTCACTCTTATACCTTACCGCTAGTAGGCCCGACATTGTTTTCAGTGTTGGTTTATGTGCCCGTTTTCAGTCTAATCCTAAAGAAACTCACCTTAAGGCTGTTAAACGGATACTAAGGTATTTAGAACATACACCTGATTTAGCTCTATGGTATCCTAGAGGTTGCAATTTTGATCTTGTTGGATATGCTGATGCTGACTATGCAGGCTTCCTGGTTGATAGAAAAAGCACCACAGGTATGGCTCATTTCCTTGGACCTTGTTTGGTATCTTGGACAACCAAGAAACAACATTCAGTTGCCATGTCCACAGCAGAAGCTGAATATGTTGCAGCTGCTTCATGTTGTGCTCAATTACTGTGGATAAGACAACAACTCAAAGACTTTTGTGTTGACACTGGATGCATCCCTATTTTTTGTGATAACACAAGTGCAATTAATATTGCCAAAAATCCGTGTCAACATAAAAGAACTAAACATATTGACATACTTCATCATTTCTTAAGAGACAATGTTGAAAAAGGGTTGATCTCAATGAATTTTTGTGCCACAGAAAACCAAATTGCTGATATATTCACCAAGGCGCTAAGTAGAGATCAATTTGAGAAAAATAGACTTGAACTAGGTTTAATTGAAACAACCTAAGTACCCTGTTCTCCCCCCTGTTTGTAGCTTCCATAGGTCGAAGGTACAATATGTTTAATAAAAATTGTTTGCAATCAATTCTGTGCTATTTTAGTATATGTGCATTATTTGCAGCTGCTGGCATTCGTTTAAATTTAATATGATTGTCTTTATTATCTTGTTACCGTTGAATCTCCTCCAAGATCAAGCAGCAAGAACAGGTACGCTCCTTGATTGTTAGTATGTGAAACAAGAAGCGTCTAACCTTTAAATTTTCCTCCTTCCCGAGGCATGCGCGGGTGGCTAGTAATAATCTACCCGTTGTAACGGGTAAATCTTTAAAGATTTGGCATGCTCTCTCTCTTTAAATCTCCAAATCTTTGCCTCTCTCTCTCATCACACCTCTCTCTCTCTCTCGAATACCCGGCAATTTCCTTTCACTCAACCCCTAATCTCTCTCCAATTCTTGCTCAAATGGCTTCCTTCAACGGCTCTGGAAGTTCTGGTTCAAAATCTCAAGGTAGCAGGGCACCCGCACCAGCCTCACAAATAGGTCCTACCCCTGTTGCCTTCTCGCCATTTTTGATAGCGATTCTAGAAGGTAAACCTTCCACTCCTCCTCGCCCAATCAGCTTCAAACCTTTTGGATTTTTGAAGAGTGTCGACCTGAAATTAGTGGGCTTGGGTTTGAAAGATATTCCCTACCATTTTGGTTGGGAATTGGTGGTGTTTGAGGGATCGATTGTTTGTCCCCTCACTGAAAAGAACTTTACTTCAACTGGGGAAATTGGTGGCAATCTTGGGTCCCAAGATGAAGCCTTTGAGTCCCATGTTGGTTTCTTTGATTTCTCTGAGCCCTGTTCTTGCGGGCTGTTTCCTGAAAAAGAAACAGTACCCGAAACAGGGTCTGAGTCCTATGAGGAGGTGTTTAAGGACGATTTGGGAGTTGGTCTTCAAGGAGACTCGGCTGAGCAGTCTCTCGAGGCAGGGGGAAGTAGTGGCATGGACATCCCCCCTGCAGCAACCGAATCAGTGACTCTGGTTCCTCAATCCGGAGAGAAGAGGAAAAGGGTCAAAACAGTGGTTAGGCGTAGCAGAACGCCTAGATAAAGGACACAACCAAGGCCTCAAACCTCAAAAACCTCAGGCCCCTCTCCTCCAAAAACTGCCCAACCAACCCACAAATCTGCCCGAATTGCTTTTCAGTCTACTCCACGTACCACAAAATCAACTACTCCGGTAATAGAGGAAATTTCCTCTTCCTCGGAGGATTCTTCGGATTCCTCT
>JAKOGI010001875.1:0-85000 GCA_029747015.1 Carnegiea gigantea
GTGGCTGAGATCAAGCAAGCCTCTCTATAAAAAGCCTCGTTATGCAGTAGTAGAAAGCAATCCTTGTATAACCAAAAGCATAGAGTAGCATAGATTAGAGTTTTAGCCTAGTTTCTTTCTTCTTAAATTTTGTTGTCTCTAGTTTGATTTTTAGTTTTGGGGAGAAATCTTAAGTGTATGTGTTTGGTTTTTGAGGCGGTTTGAAGCCCTTGGTTGAAGGCCATCTCAATCAAGCCTTTCTCTTAGATTTTGTCCAATTGTTGGTTAGTTTTGTTTATTCCTTAATCACGTCTGAGTAATTTTCTTTTGTCTAGGAATTTAGTAGTTTGTGAAAGCATAATTGGATCATGTTTTAATTGATAGAATTATACTTATTTTCATGATTGGCTTGATTTCATCTATCAAGTAATTGTATTGTTGTGAGGGGAGTTTTGGCCAAAATTTACTTGCTTACTTGAAACAAACGAATGAAAAACTAAAAGGTGACATTTGGTTGTTGGATTGCTTGATTAAACCTAATGTGGAGTCGTCTCGAAAGAAAAATTTTCATGTTAAGAGGACTAGCGAGTAATTGAATATATTAAACTTGAATTAAGGAAATTTAGTTTGAAAGAACGACATTTGCTTAGTTTAGGCAAATTTGATTGATTTCCAAAGAATAGATCAAATTTCTAATAGATTACAATTCCTCGAGATTAACCGATTAGAGAAACGCACATGTTTGTTGTTTTGATCCAATACTCTCTCATAACTACGAGAATTTGTAGACATATTTTCTCTTTGATTGATTCAAAATAGTGAATTAGAAATTGTTAAATCAAAACCAATTGAATTAGAATTTTGCTTAGCACATTTTTCAGGCAAGACTCAGTCAGTTACATTAGTCCCTGAGGAACGATATCATTATCTATACTACTGCTACCCGTGCGCTTACGGTAGTGTCAATCAAGTTTTTGGTGCTGTTGCCGGGGACTAAACTATTACCTATTAAGTTAGTTTTACGAAGGTGACTAAGAATTTTATTGTTTCTTTTTTTTGTTATTTTCTTTTCTTGTTTAACTGCATTGGTAGTGTTAATGAAAAGTGTATGCAGAAATTTTTCCTAGTATATGCAAAGTCCGATCTTATACAAACCCGATCCTGAGATTGAGAGGACTTTTCTCTAAAGGAGGAGAAAGCAAAGGATTGAAGAACAAAGGCGTGAGGCAAGAAGAAATTCAAACATGGTAGGAGGAGGAGGTGACCAAAGGAGAACGTTTCGAGATTTCGTTATCCCTGAAGTCCAAGGGATCACCTCAAGCAATGCTTGCCATGCTATAGATGCCAATAATTTCAGGCTCAAACCGGCACTCATTTCTATGGTGCAACAATCCCAGTTTGGCAGACTCCTTTGGAAGACCCGAATCTACATCTCTCGGTCTTTTTAGAGGTGTGTGACACATTGAAGCTCAATGGAGTCTCCAGTGATGCGATTCACCTGCGCTTATTTCCTTTCTTATTAAGGGATAAAACAAGGGCTTGGTTACACTCCTTACCATTTGGATGCATTACCACCTGGGATGAGTTGACAAGAGCATTCCTCGCTAATTTTTTCCCTCCAAGCAAAACAACAAGCCTAAGGAATCAGATCACCAACTTTATGCAAAAAGATGATGAGACACTCTATAAAGCCTGGAAGCATTTGTGCCCCCATTATGCTCTTCAGCGTTAGATGATTATCCAAGCCTTTTATAACAGTGTGACCTAATCTGTAAGGTCCACTATTGATACGGTGGTAGGAGGAACTCTGATGAGCAAGATTGAGGATGAAGCCTATAATCTGATCGAGGAAATGCACTCAATAACTTTCAATGGTCCACTGAACGAGGCTAACCCAAACGGGTTGGAGGTAAACTTGAAGTTGATGCACTTACTTTACCTTCTGCTGAAGTAGATGCTATGACTTAAAGAGTGGACCGAATGAATGTTAATGCTGTGAATCTTGGTGCCCCTTCCCCTTGTGAAATTTGTGCTTTTGTTGAGCATGTAACTTTAAACTGTCAAGTTGGAAGTCCTTTTTCCCAAGACTCTAATGAAGTTAATTACGTTCAAAATTTCAACCCAAGACCGACCAATGACCCTTACTCTAATACATATAATCTGAGTTGGAAGAGTCACCCAAAATTTTCTTATAGGTCTAATCCGAACCCATTAAATGTGCCCCCCTGTAAATGCTAGACCACCCCTTGGTTTTCAAAGACCCCCATTCCCTTCTCAAGTAATGATGGAAAGCATGCTTATGGCATAATAAAAACAGGATAAGTATATTAAGCAATTAGCCTCAAAGGTTGATGTGCTTACAACTCACAATGAGATGTTAGAAGCTCAAATTGCCCAAAAAGCTATTTTCTCATCTACGCCCCTAGATAAACTTCCTAGCAAGCCCCAACCTAATTTTTGTGAGTACTGTAACTGTGTTACCATGAAGGAAGAAGAAGAGAACTTAACTGACCCTGAGGATTCACCAATTGAAGAGGGTAAAGAAATAATCATGGCTGGAAATAAGGAGAGAAATAATGATGGCAAGACTGCCACATTCAAAGAGAATGCCACTGTTGAGATCCCCACCATTTTTCCACCTAAGCTCTCTTCCCCAGGTAGTTTTTCTATCTCCTGCATTGTGAGAAAGGTGAAAATTAAGAGAGGTCTATGTGATCTAGGTGCTAGTGTCAACATAATGCCCTATTCTTTGTTTCATAAGCTGCACCTAAGACCATGACTAGCCACTCCTTTTTCACAACAATTAGCTGATAGTTCTGTGATGCAACCTATAGGCAAATTGGATAATGTGCCAGTTAATATAGGAGACATTTGGGTATTGGAGGACTTCATTATAGTTGATATGCGTGAAACCGACGATGCTTAAATTATCCTAGGTGGGCCCATTTTGGCGACAGCTGGTTACACATTGTAAGAGAGGGCCGTGTATCTTTTGAGGTAGAAGGGTGCTTTGCTGTGTTTAGTCATAGAAAGGAGGACGTGGTTTCTCCTCATTCTTCTGTATTGGATGTATTACCCCTTTCCCCTGAGACTAATATGGAGGATATTTTGAATTGTGAAGATCCTTCTAATTCTGACTGGATTTCTTATAAGGACCCTGACCAAGGGTATGTTAAGGTGGAGTTTGCTACTCCTATACCACCTAACAAACCCGAGGTTAAGGCCCCTATTCCTAATGAGTCTTCCATGAGTGATTATTGCAGGTTTGCACGAACTGTTCTCTCTATGCCTCCTATGGAAGGTATTGATGTAGATTTTGATGTAGGGGTTGAACAAGTTGATAGTAGCCTGCCTAATGGGCCACAAGAGCGATTTGTTTTGTATGCAGATAATGCATTATGGTACCAAGTTATGAAGACGAAGAACCTGCAGCCAGAACTTTTAAGATGGTACCTTCGCTTGAAGAAATTTGATTTTGTGATCCGAGACAAAGCCAATGTCCATACATTATCTAATCCGGACTAAGCATAGAACGAGGGTCAAGCTCTTGACCTTAAAAGAGAACTTCTTGGGAGGCAACCCAAGTTCTTTTCCCTTTTCTATTCTTAGCTTTTATTTTTACTATTTTTATAGTTTGTCTAAAAAAAGAAAACAAAGAGAGAGAGAAAACAAAAAAGGAAAAATATGAATAAAATGCTAGCCACCACGGCCAGATCCCTAAAACCACGGTCGTGGGGTGCCATCCAAATAAAGAAAATAAAAAAATATGAAAATATAGAGGACCAGCAGCCACCACGGTCAAACCATGGTGAGTCCCATGGTCCTTGGTGGACTGCTATGGCACGCAGTCTAGGTTTTATACCGTGGAGCCCTTTCCTCTCCTCGCTTCTTCTTCTTCAACCTCGACTCTCTCTTTGCCTCCATTTTCTCTCTCTAAACTCTCCATACCTCACACCTCTAGTCTTCCCTCATTTCTACTCCATTTTCAATCATTTTCACATCAAATCATTTCTTTTCACTCAATCTTCCCTTTTTCTCCACAAATTTCATTTCTTTTCTTCTTCTTCTTCTTCTTCTTCTTCTTCTTCTTCTTCTTCTTCTTCTTCTCCTTCAAATTCATCTCGCCTTCGCTTATCCACCATACCCATTCTTTTCTCTCTCCCATTTTTTATATTTTTACTTTATTTCTTCAATTTTCTAGGTTTTAGTTCTTATTTTGGTTTTAATTTTGTTTTTGGTTAGAGTTTGCAACCATGGCACCAACCAAGAGACAAAGGAGCACCAAGGAGGCTAGGTCTTCAAGTTAAGCACCACTTCAACCTTAAAGGACATCCTGAACTGCGCGTATTAGAGGTAACATTCCTCAACCCCTTGGTTTAACGCACCTCGATCATATTGCTGGGTATAATTGTTTGAATGAACGTATAGTTGTAGCAACTAGATATTATGGTAAGGATTTGTTAGCCCAATTGGGAACATTAGATGATATTAGATAGTTGTTTGCAAGAGATGGTATGGGGTACTTTTTAGAAATCAAAGAGCATACATTTCAGGACCTGACCCTAGAATTTCTTAGTGCACTCCATGTTAAGGTCACTAAAGGGCCTTAATGTTAAGCCGAATATATATTGTTTTATTTACAGGGAAAATCATATGAACTAAACTTAGGTACCTTCAACAGTATTTTCGGTTTTCCACCTAGCATGGATTTATCGAATTGCCAAGTTTCCCGTGAATTCAACCCGAATGCGTTTTTGGGTGAACTTTTGAGGAGTGTTAGATACAGTACCAGTTCGTCAAAATGCACACATATTAGGAACCCATGCATTAGAGTAGCTCAACATATTTTGGCTCGTTCTCTGTTTGTTCGGGACGATAATCTAATTGTCCTGAGATTTTCTGAGTTGTACTTTTTGTCCTGTATGCTTGATGGTGTTTAGCTTGACCCAGGTTCATTTTTAGCTAGACAATTACATATTGCTGCTATTAGCAGTAAAGTTAGAATAGTTATAGGTGGGATTATAACTACTATTGCTAGATTCTTGGGTGTTGACCCCAATCCTGAGGATAGAGTTTTTGGGTCTGAGCGGCTTAATCAAGTTGCTTTTGAGATTATGAACTTTTGTAAAGTTGAGGCTAGCCGTTTGTGTCGGATTTACCCTGGGGATCGGCTTTTGCCGCTTCCTAATGTCGATCGCACCATTTTCCTTCACCGGGCTAACCTTTGTTGGGTACTTGGTGATAAGGAGAATGTTCGACCCGCACCCCATCATCCAGCCCCTCAATCTGGTCAAGTCGGACCTAGTTCTTCCTCTTAACCACCTCTCCTGACTATTCTGATATCCAAGATACCCTTAGATCCATTCAAAAGGAGCAAGTTTCCTTCCGAACATTTGTTGCTTCTGAGAGCACTGCTCTTCAGGACTTTCTCCAAGAGCGCCACGTTGAGCTTCATGGGTTGCTTACTTCCCAGACACAATATTTCCAAGACTATAGGGCATGTCTAGAGACCTGGCAAGATTGACATATCTTTTATGGCCAACCACCCCATCCTCCACCACCATCTCCTTTCTGAATGCTATGTGCTACTCCCCTTCCCTTTTTTGTTGGTTATATGCCCACATTGAGGGCAATGTGTGATTCAAGCATGGGAGAGTGAGTTAGTCGTTCTATCTTGCGTCTGATGCCTGTTTTTGGTTTAGTGTGATTGTGCTTTGTGTATGTTTTTAGTGGTAGTTTTTGTAGTTTTTGATTTTTAGTTTTGGTTTTGTTTTGTAGTGCGTTTAGTTTTCTTTTTATTTTAGGTTGCATTTTAGTTTTGGTCTATTTTTCTTTCTTTTTTTTTTCCTTTTTTGTCTGTTAGCATTTTTAGTTTGCATTGTTATTAGGAGCATGAATAAAAAAAACAAAAATTAAGAGAAAAAAAATCCTCCTATGATGATCTTTATAGATTTTGTAGACTTCTACGGTTTAGTTTGATCTTTCGATTTACCCAAATTGTGCATAAAATGTTCGTGAATGAGTTTTCGAAATGATCTCCATGTTTTGACCACATGTTGAATGCAAGTTGATTTACCCCATGAGTCTTCACATGATTTTGGCATGTGTTTACTAGTGAGCTAGTTTTAACGTTGGTAGACATCCCGTGAGATTTTGAGTTTTTAGAGGCTATTCATCATTTTAGTCTCATATTTTCTTTCATGTGTGACTCTTTCTTGATGTCATTTCTTTAGAACTTGCTTTGATTCTCATTCAAGATCACATTTCGCATATGTATTTAGGCAATATGATTGAGGCATTTTTCTTTCTTTGATTCGTTGAAACCCACGGCCAAATAGCCACCTTTGTTGTGTATTATGTCCCTTGCTAGCCCCTTTGAGCCTATATCCGTTTTTCTTGATTTAAACTCCCTATTATAGCCTATGGCCAAATACTTGTCTTACTCCTAAGCGAAGATTAGAGGAGTGTTTCATTCTTTTGCATCATAAGGTGTTAGTAAGGTGGATGGTTATCTTTTAGTGAATTTTGACTGTTTGGTCCAGGGATGTGAAATTTTGATAAATCCCTTGTTTCATTGCACAAAGTTTAAAGAAGAGTTGAAATTTAAAGTTCGTTATGGATTTCCCCTTGGCTATCGTTATTTAAAAAAAGAGAAAAAAGAAGAAATAAAGGATCATGATGAAAAAAATAAACAACAGAGAAAAACAAACAATAGAAAAAAAATCGAAAGAAAGTGTTAGCCTTGGTGGGATTGTAAGATATTTGTGATTTTTCGACTCTTTCTAGTTTCAATTTGCGATTTAATTTGTTGCTAAGTTGTTATGGTTCAAGAAGGATGTAGCATGATTGCATTGGAATTGTTTGGCTGTTAGTCCATGGCTTCTAGCTCCTCATTTCCAAAATGTTTATTCTCCTCTTGCTTTTACCCATATCACCATTACATCCCTATGAAAGTGCTCATGATTATCTAGTGTGTTTGCATTTTAGTGATGGCAAATTGGAGAATCTTGTCAAGCCTTTGGTAGATTTGACTCTAAGGAACATGAATTGAGAGAATCTTCACTATTATTAGACACATGAGTAATGAGAGCCATATAATTATAGTGAGGTTCTACTGGCCTTGCTAGCCTTACTTGTTTCATATGATTGAATGATTGTATTTGACGATTTGGGGGAGATTGATTTAAGTTTGACATTGTGGTCTATCAGAATGGTTTTTGCAAATTTCACTCCCTATTCTGTTTGTTAATGATTTTTGTATCTTTTTGGGCTACCTTTGGATTAGCTTTGCCATTTGAATGTACCTATATCTATCCTGAGGAGGTTATGTAAATTTTTAGTTTTTGCATTTGCTTGAGGACAAGCAACAGTTTAAGCATGGGGGAGTTTAATAAGTGCTTAATGTATATATCATTTTAAGGCTATTTTGTGTCAATTTTTAGGAGAATTATGTGCTTAATATTATTATTTACATTCCTATTCTCGATTTATGCTTGAGAATAGTTGTTTTATGTGTTTTGCAAGATTTTTAGTCTTTTTACACAACATTTGACCATAAATAGATGTATTTTGACCTCACCTCGAACACCTATGTGTTGCTACACTCGTGGAGCAAAAAAAGAGCAGAAAGCCGATTCCATCCTAGACCACGATCGGATTGTGATACCTGCTATGGGCCATGGTGAGCCTGTAACTACTGCCTCTTCGTCTTCCTTCGGCTGTGTGGCTGAGATCATGCGAGCCTCACTATAAAGGGCCTCGTTCTACAGTAGTAGGAAGCAATCCTTGCACAACCAAAAAGCATAGAGTAGCATAGATTAGAGTTTTAGCCTAGTTTCTTTCTTTCTTAAATTTTATTGTTTCTAGTTTGATTTTTAGTTTTGGTGAGAAGTCTCGAGTGTATGTGTTTGGTTTTTGAGGTGGTTTGAAGCCCTTGGTTGAAGGCCATCTTAGTCAAGCTTTTCTCTCAGATTTCGCTGGATTGTTGGTTAGTTTTGTTTATTTCTTAATCATGTCTGAGTAGTTTTCTTTTGTCTAGGAATTTAGTAATTTGTGAAAATGTAGTTGGATCATGTTTTAATTTATAGAATTGTGCTTATTTTCATGATTGGTTTGATTTTCTTTATCAAGTAAGTGTATTGTTGTGAGTGGATTTTTGGCCAAAATTTGCATGCTCACTTGAAACAAATGAATGAAAAACTGAAAGGTGACATTTAGTTGTTGGATTACTTGATTAAACCTAACGTGGAGTCGTCTTGAAAGAGAGATTTGCATGTTAGGAGAACTATCGAGTAATTGAATTTATTAAACTTGAATTAAGGCAAATTAGTTTGGAAGGATGACTTTTGTTGAGTTTAGGCAAATTTGATTTATTTCAAAAAAATAGATCAAATTTTTGGATAAATTACAACTCCTTGAGATTAACCGATTAGAGAAAAGCACATGTCTGTTGTTTTGATCCAATACTCTTTCATAACTACGAGAATTCCTAGACACTTTCTCTTTAATTGATTTAGAAGACTGAATTAGAAAGTGTTAAATCAAAACCAATTAAATTAGAATTTTGCTTAGCACAGTCTGACAGACAAAACTCAGTAAGTTACATTAGTCCCCGAGAAACGATATCTTTATCTATACTACTGCTGCCCGTATGCTTGCGGCAGTCTTAATCATTCAACTCCCTTCATTTATAGTCTGGGTATCCTCGATTTTACTGCTCAACATCCCTAAGTTTACTATATCTTCTCTACTGTGTGTTTACGTTTTAATTTATTATTATCTGCAATCACCCTATTCACCACTCCTAGGTGTCTTAACTTACTTGGGACCAATAATTTGTATCAGAGCTAGTCTTACCTCTTGTGACTTAACTGCCAAGTGAGTAAAGATTTATGTATTCCTCAAGACTAGCTGAGATTAATCAAGATTGTCTGCATTTAGATCTCCTTTATTATGTGGATTTGACTTTGGCCATTGGAAGAGACTTATGCATATCTGGCTTATGGATGAAAAAACTGAGTTATTGAACATAGTGTCAAAGGCTCCAATACGGATTATGCATACTATTGGGACTGAGCAGCCGGACTGGCATACTGGCCAACACCCGTTAAGAACATTAGACAATGCAGAAGCATTACAATGCATTTAATCCTTTATAATATGCTTTAGATGCTAATGCATTTAATAGGGTTTCTACTTGTCAAACAGCTAAAGAATTGTAGGACACCCTAATGACCACATGTGAAGGCACAAGTCATGTCAAGAGAATAAAAAAATAAGCATCCATGTATATTAATATGAACCTTTCAAGACGCTTCCTAATGAACATGTCAAAGTAATGTCCATCAAATTCGCTGACATTGTCAACAACTTCAAATCTCTAGGAAACATCTACTCAAATAAAGAGACGATAAGGAAGTTGTTGGGAATATTCTAACAAACCAATAGGTAGGCAAGGTCACAACCATCAAAGAGGTTCATAACCTAAGGACAAAATTAGAAATTGGTAGGAAAACTCCCAACATATGAGACCCACCTCTAGGAAGAGAAAGAAGAAACCTTAGATAGAGGGGTTGGCCTTGAAAGCAATAGTCAAGACCCTAAAATCAAGGAGACTCACAATCCGAAGCTTCAGAGGATGAGATTGCCATGTTAGCCAAAGGCTTCCATAAATTGCTCAAGAAGAAGTATTTTGACTTTAGTAAGCTTTGGAATGGGACAAAGGTATAAAGTCCTCCTCTCAAAACCTTGAAAGTAACACAATTGTTAACTTTGGTTGTGGTCAATAAAGGCATATGATGAAAGACATCATGCCGTAAAAAGAAAGCTAAAAAGAAGAAACCCAAAGGTAAAGAGAAAAAGGCCATGATAGCTGCATGAAGTGACAGTGGCTCCAGCGATAACGAGGGCGACGAGGATGATGTTGCTAACCTATACTTCACGACAGATAGAAAAGAATTAGAAGGAAAATTTAAATTTTTAAACTACTATAAGTCAAAGCTGAAGGAAACCGAGGGCACATCCACTTAGTAGGTAAAATCTCTCTTTTTTTGAAATGTCAAGAGTTGATTTAATCAAGATTATCATACATGGTGTGAATGTTAAAAAAGAGTACCTTTCTAAGATCAAGTCCCTTTATGGAAAAATTGGCTTTTTAAAATATGAGAAAGAAAGTTTGCAAGATGGATGTGCCAATTGTTACAAAAAATACAATTTATTAAGGATGAATACAAATAGTGTCTAGAGCTCTGTGATGGATTTTATGAGAAAGGGAATGAGCATGAAAAAGAGGCTAAAACTCTTAAACGAGAATTGTAGAGGTGGAAAAATAAAAATGAGCACATCTTTAAACTCAACTCTGAGCTAGCTATCAATCTTCATGCGGTTGAAAGTGAAATTAAAAGTTGAGAGCTCAATGTGAGGATTTTTAAAAATCTGTTTCAAAACTCAGTAAAATTTAAACAGACTACTTGCATTTCAAAGTGTGCCTTTCAATAGAAAACTTCTTGGACATGATCCTAGCAATAAAAGGCAATGATACCAAAATTT
Organism: Carnegiea gigantea; assembly: GCA_029747015.1. Taxonomy (NCBI): domain Eukaryota; kingdom Viridiplantae; phylum Streptophyta; class Magnoliopsida; order Caryophyllales; family Cactaceae; genus Carnegiea; species Carnegiea gigantea. The sequence goes on from JAKOGI010001875.1 coordinate 10,528, forward strand.
CTTTACTAAAGTGGCACCTCCTTATGAAGGTCAGAGTAGTTCAAGGCACCCTAAAAATGCTATTCTTAAAACCCCTAATCATTTAACTGTGACAAAGGGATAACAAAGCAACTCTAACTAGAGAATGTGGTAAAGAAACTCTTAAAATCATACTAGCAATAGTCCCAGAATTATTCAAGTTTGGATACCAAAAGGTAGAATCTCTTGAAAATGATATCAAATTCTACATAATTTTCTTCCAAGGGAAATAGGTAGACTTGATATCTAGTTTGCAAGTATATTTCAAGACAAACATTGATCTATGGTGTCTTGATAGTGGACGCTCAAGACACATGACTAGGGATGCTATAATGTTTGCAGAACTTAAAGAATCACACTAAGGTAACGTAACATTTAGAGATAAAAAGAATGGTAGAATAATTAGAGTTGGGAAAGTTGGTAAGATCTCTCTAATTAAATTGAGAATGTTTATTCAGTTGATGGTCTTAAGTTCAATCTACTTAGCATTTCTCAATTATCTAATAAGGTAAACAAAGTAACATTGAACTTTGCTCATTGTTACATTTCTACCGTTGAAATTGGGAAAATTGCTTTATTTGCTCAAGAGTAGGAAATGTATGTGCTATAAGCCTGGATCATCTTAATTTTAAGAATCTTTTATGTTTTGAAGCTTTCAATGATATTGCATAATTGTGGCATAAAAGATTGGTCATACTAGTATGCATACAATTAAAAAATTATCTGAGAATGATTTAGTAAGAGGCCTTCCCAAGCATATGTATAAGAAAGACCAAGTTTGCAGTGCATGTGTTGTAAAAAGGTAAATAAGTTATGGCCTCATTTATGCCACAACAACCATTTCAACTTAAGGTCACTTGAATCCAAACTATCTTGATCATGTTTTCAAGTTGTGTAAAGCCTTATATGCATTAAAACAAGATCTTAGAGCATAGTATGAGAGGCTAAGCAAATTCTTTCTCAAAAAATGAATTTAAGAGAGACCAAATTGATAAGACCTCATGTATTAAAACAAGGGGGAGATTTTTTTTTTCTTGTATGTATACATGTTGATGATATGTTGTTTAGCGCTACTAATGAATCCCTGTGTAAACAATTCTCAAAACTCAAGAGCATGAAAAATGAAATGAGTATGATGAAAGAATTGAACTTTTTCCTTGGATTGCAAATCAACCAATGCCAAAATGGCACCTTCATCAATCAATGCAAGTATGTCAAGGAACTCATAGGAAAAAAAAAAACCTTGATTGCTTTCAACATGCCAAGACTCAATGACTTCAAATTGTTAGCTCGAATTAGATACAAGTGGTAAGCTAGTGCCCAAAAAGGTATACAGAGATGTGATTGGATTATGACTATATTCAAGTGCTAGTTAGATACTCTTATGATGACTATGTAGGTTACAAGGTTTATGGAAAGAGCACTCTAGTTTAAGCTAATTCCTTGAACAGTCTCTAGTCTTATGGAACTAAAAGTAATAGAACTAGTGACCTTATTCACAACTAAGGCTAAATATTATAACGCCCCCTAATTAAGCATGTTCCACTATTTACATTCTCCTTAATAAATTTTTGAATTAGGACTAATGAACTCAATGATAGGGGTGTTACTGCCGTCTAAAAGGATAAGGCTTGAAGTGTGTGCACTAGATTATGAACTAGAAATAACATAGTTAGATATAGCTTAAACCATATACATTCATGCATTGTCAAACCATATACAATCAACTGTTACCCACGTATGGCTTATACATCGCAGTATAGCAATTCAAAATATAATCTATACTCCATCCACTGAAGATTTCAAAGCATAGCTCCAAAATAGACATGTACTGTATCATTGTTGATCCCTCCAGATTCCCTTACTCAACTTATTCTCTTCATCTGGTTTGCCAACATGAGGGCAATCTAATGAGCATTTGCCTAAAACAAAACATGAAAACATCTCGAACTGTGAGTCAAAACTCAGTACATGCATTCCTGTATTGTTAAATGATCTCTACATAAAATGATTCGGCACCCACTTGTAATTCATTTAAAGCTAAAACATTGAATGATATGAATGTAAAACTGCATTGCCAGTTATTATCTGATAGTGAACCCCTTGATACTATTACGATCTATGCATAGGTGTACACCTACCAAGCTGATCGGGGACCTGACCTGAAGCCGCGTGCATAACAAGAGGGCGAATACCCTATAGATGATAACTGGCGGGGTCACTAATTAAATGATAAATTACTGTATAAGCTGATTCATTGATGTACCTACCAAAATATGATAACTTTGATAAATATACTCTAATTTCTAAAAGATACAGGCAATAAACGTGCCTGATGTCTTTAAAATGCAATCTCACTTGATAATTCTTATGCACAATGGGAAATGATAGAGTAGGCCCCGATTCTGTTTAAGAAATGTAATTATAGGTATATGTAATTAGTAAACAATGCTAACTTTCATAGTTGTAACTGTAACAGAAATTCCTTAAAAGGCATCCATAACTTAAATAATTCCACGAAAAATAAGTTACGCCGAAATGATTTGAAAGCTAAATGAATTAGGGTAATTTAACCCAAAGTGAAATATCGTGGAGTAAAATTGATCAAAGTAGAATAATTGGAATCATAAAAGAAAGACTTTGATGGTTATAAAATTATCACGGATTTTTGATATTTTTGAGATGGATAATAAAGGTTTGAGGGTAATTGGAGTGGTGGTAGGTTCAGAATAATTTTAAACACACCAGCTTGGACCTACAAATACTAATCTTGAGTTATCAATCTCCCCACTTCTCCAATTTTGTTGCACATGTCATACCACTTAGTTTTCCAAATCAAATAAGCTTCTAAGTATAATCAAAGTTGTTACTGATTCAAAGTCCATCTTAGAAAATTCATAACTTTCACCCCCAACCTTCAATTAAGCTATAAAGCCCCAATATAAAAATATTAAAAAGTCCCTCAACATTTTCATTTACAGCCCATAACACAATCACCACCATACAAATCCCAAAATTGAGCTAAAACACCACCCTGCGCAGTGTTGGTCTAGTCTGCGTAGTCGGAGTAAAATGGCCATAGCGTCTTGCACAGAACTTGGATTAAGGTGATTCAAGAGCCATTTGAAAGGTAACGCACTGATCTAGCGCCTGACCAAAATTCATAATTTTTCAACTAGCCACGAATTAGCAGTTTTTCCTGAAACAGACCCCTATTTGCGGGCCCTTCACAGTTTGCTACCTACTTTATTATCCTCCTTTTTCACATAATTACCTTCTAAAATCACTCGTTGAAATTACCAAAACATGGGGTGACCCTCAACATCACTTTAAACAGCCATAATCCTCAATTTTTACTTCACAGTCATCTAAGATTCATTTTCAAATCTAAAACACACAAATGATATGCTTGTTGACAAACATCATTTAAACTATGTATAATTCTCATAACCCTAGCTTATGTCTCACTTGAATTTGCACTTAAACTTCTCTAAAGTAAATACCAACACCATGATATTAATTACTAATACCAAAGATCACAAAATCACAAATAATATAAAAAAACACAAGGTTAGGGTTTACTTATTTTAAGCTTGAAACAAGGGAAGTTAGAGATGTTTGAAGCTTGAAGAAGTGAGAGGGGTGGCTGGTGGTGGTGTTGGTGGTCCGATGGCAGCCTCCTGATGGTCGGAAGGTGTTGGTAAGTGGCTGGAAATCAACAAATACAGCAGCAAAAAGGAGGGGGCTGTGTAGGGTGGTGGGGAGAGAGAGGGAGAGTAAGTCTTAATATTTTGTGAGTTTTGCTTGGTGGAGAATGACTTAGCCAATACTTGACTGAGTTTTTAACCACCAAAAATTATCCTTTTACTAATGATAATTAGGTATAATTGAGGGTAATTAGCTAAGCAAATGGGTAGTAGCTTGTTCGGCCCAAAATTGGGCCTAAATGAATTTAGGCCCGAAAGAAAATACACTTTACGCGATTGAATTTTTCGTGGCTCGAAATTAAATTTTTGGATCATTATGAAAAATAATTTAATCCCTTAAATCATATTTTTTTAGGGCCTACTATCGATTCACTCGAAATTTCACAATAATGAAAACCCGAATTGCAAAGTGAGGCCCAAAATGAATTCTCTCAAGCGGGATGATTAAATGAGATAAATAAATGTGAAAAATTAATAACATGGCTTAGTTAAATAAATAAACATGATTTAGGGTCGGGCTATTATAGCCTTCCCCCCTTAAAGGGTTTCGTCCTCGAAACTTATGAGTTTTGACAAAACATGCAAGTTTATCTTAAATAGATGTGGATACTTGGCTTGTATCTCATCCTCGGTCTCCCAAGTGGCTTCTTGGGAGGTATGGTTTGTCCATAGTGCCTTAACTAGCGATATCTGCTTATTGCGTTGCTGCTTAATCTTGCAATCTAGTATTTGGATTGGTCGCTCTTCATACACTAGATCTCCGGTAACTTTGATGGGTTCAGATACCATAGCATGGTCAGGATCTGGAATGTATTGCCTGAGTTATGAGGTAAGAAACACGTTATGCACGTCTTTGAGTTATATAGACAGACCTAGTCAACAAGCTATGGGGTTAAAGGTGTCTGCGTATTGTATAACTGCTTAATCCCATGTTTTAATAGCAGATCTAGATACTTCTCATGCATTGGCTTCAATGAACTCAATTATCTCTGATATCCAGTCTCTTGACACCCTTTTTTAGAGAAGCCCTTTGGAATACTTTATATCTCATTTGAACTTTAATTGTCTCCTTCTTTGGTCAATATGACCATATGATTCTTGTATAGTCCTTGTGTCACTTTAGCATGTACTTGAATTGTCTCATTATTCTCAATTTTTCTTCTAGCTTACTCTAATACCGCTAGACATTGTTTGAGGTTATGCCCTTATCAAAAAGTTATCATTTGATATTCTTAATGCATCATATGATCTCCCCTCATCAGACTACTCAACAATCTGCTCCCGATTGATAATAGGTGATCAAATGACCGTGATTAAGGATGAGAGTGATAGGATTGTTAGCTGAGCAAATCTTTGCATCCAAAAGAAATGAACGATGAGACTAGAAAAGGCTAATAAAGGACAGATTATCATGGGGTGGTTAGAATAAAGATAACCATGAGTACATCCAAAATTCTGAACCATAATACCACAAGAATCATGGTTTATAAATATTGATTATAAATGATCCAATATATAGTTATTCAAGAAGATAGACAACCTGGTTACCTTCGAGTTTAGCTAATGATTTAAAAACAAAATGGCTAGCAACGGAGTTCTAACAGGGTGACTTTCTAGATACCATTGACAGGATAAATACAATTGAAGGAGTGGCCAAACAAACTACAATAAACAGAGAAATAGATTGGATAAACAAGATACACTAGATAAATAAATAGCTTGAACAAGTAAGGTCTAATGAATAGATAAATAGATTGCATAGGCTGCAGTGGAAACATGCCTTTGCTCATATGGAGCTAAGTCAAGTACGGCAATAAGATTAAATAAGGATTATTGAAGTTTACTTATGAGAATATAAGATATAGGTGTGAGAATTGCAAGTGCAATAAATAGATCAATAGATTGAATCGATAAAGTGCAATGGGTAAATCAGTAGATTGGACGAGCAAAGTACCAATGGATAAGTAAATAGATTGAACAAGTAACATTAGAAATGTCCCTTTGTTCATATGACACCAATTCAAGACCAGCAATAAGATTGAATAGAAAAGCTGGAGTTTACTAATGAGCATGTAAGATATATGTGTGGGAGTTGAAGTTAAAAATAAGGAGAGTAAGGGGATTATGACAATCGCAATAACCCACACCAATAAGAGTTGAATTACATTATAAATTCAGAACAAGTTATATGAGCTTATCATTATGAATAAATGAGATGTAAGGTAGATGTGTGATCGACGGAATGAACTACAACTCATGATCATGAAATAAAGATGGTGAAGGTCGAGAGCACTGGAATGTTGACAACCATATCAGGTCGAACAAAAATGTATTGCATATTTAACAATGGGTTTGCAAAGACATGGAAGATCATGCTAATAGGAAATATCGGGTTGAAATGTAAGGGAGATTAAACAATATTAGATAGTATCAAGTTTTGAAGATGAGAAAAGCAAATAATTACAAGAATTACTATGAAAGGGCATTCTTACAAAAGATAAACTGTGGTTGCATGGCTTAGGTGTGACATCCGAACCTCAAATCATTCCTGAAAAAGACTTCTGTTGTTGGCAGTTAGTCCTATACACCATTTATTCAAGGTATAGGAAACTTGTTTTTGATAGTGATCTTGTTCAACTCTTTGTACACTGTACACAACCATAAGGTTCTGCCTTCATTCTTCACACATATAAAACTAGGATTTTCCATGGTGACACACTTGGTTAAATAACTCCCTTCAGTAACAACTCATCTTACTAAATCTTTAGTTCTTTGAACTCTATTAGGGGTCATATGATAGAGGCTCTGAAAATGGATTGAGCACGTTGAACTAGGTTGATCTGAAAATCAATGTTTCTTGGGGGAAAGCAGTCCTGAAAGTCCTCAGATGAAACATCTTTAAATTCACAAACTATAATTATGGATAAGTATACACCGAGTGTGGTTGCATATCACTAATATTCAATGCATTACTGACACGATAACCCACTTGCTTACACAGTGTAATTAGGGCGGTTTTTCTTATCTTGGTCCATAAAACACACGTCTACTCTTTCCTCATTCCTCAAGTTAACCTTAAGATCTTTACAGATCATCTTCTATAAGTACACAACCAGTTCATCCCCATAACGATAACAACGTCTACCAATCAAATTGGATTGAATACCTAATGAATATGGTTCCGACAATGCTAATAGAGGCACATTTATAAAAGATAACACATTCAACTGCCTATTGGTCTCAGTAAATTTAAATGACAGGGGGACAATCTAAAGTGTAAAGAGATGTAACCACACCATAAACTCTTGTAAAGATATTTCTTTATTGGTTATAAAGGACTACCATGTAAGCTGAATGAATGAAAGGACGAAGATTCGTAATGCAAGAGGTAAGGCATATAAATGACCTGCATATACAAGACATGCGGTTTATTCATGATGGTCATGATAATAAAGTAAATGAATAATGTTATGAAGTTGAGAGGGAGTATTAAGTACTGAAGGTGAAGAAATATAACATATTACCAAAGAGGCATTTGAAAAGCCATACGGTACCCGTAGGTAGATAAAATGATGAATATGAGGGTCAATACCACCAGAAGGAAAATTTTATTCATCTGGTGTTTGAGAGGCCAATACGTGAAGATGAAGGAGTCAGTCTTATAACAGAACATGATGGCATTAGCATCCATCAATAACACATTCAGCAGTAAATGGAAGTCTTAGGTAGACATATAAATTCTAAAACTACTCGCAGATGAAAATAGCATAAATCGTTGTTTATCATTAATAAGATAGGCTATACTAGTAAAGAAAGGATTGCCAAAATAACTTGAGTAACGACATGCAATCACGACCATAGAGTAGTAAGCCAACATGATGTTACAATGCTAAGAAACACGAGCAATATGGATCCATTTAATTGCTGAAAGGGCACTCAATGACTGGGTCTGAAGCAACTAAAGGCTTTCCAAACAATAAATGAATAGTACCCGAACAGAAGCAAGGAGTTAAAGTAAGCGATAGTAAAAATATAAACATAGTGATGACTGAACGGTAAGTAGAATGGATTAAATATGCTTAGAAAAAACTGTAAATCACACAGTAATGCACACCAGGGGTCATTATAAGCTCCATTATGAAAATAGAGAATTAAACGATTATGATTGTCAGGGTTTGTATTGCCTATAAGAAAGGTTGCTCAGGTGTTGAACTAAACTGGAACCTCATGTATCCCACTCATTCTGCAACCTTACTGCTATGTCATGAGTTGAGCTAAACTGATGCCCTTCTGAGTAAAGTAATCTAGTCTCATGTATCCACTTGATATTGTAGTCTCTATATTGCTGACTCTTATTGAGAATGCAATAGCGGAAGCTGGTCGATAGATATAGCTAACTATAAGAGATTCAGGTAATAAAAGATATGGCCTATGATACTTCTCGGATCCTCTTCATCACCCATTACTGGATCACCGAATAACTCATAACCCAATTACACACCCCATCTCTAAAAATTCCTTAAAAGTACGATGCACATACGAGTAGAGTCTACTAATTATGTGTAAATACATATCACTTGATACTAGTGAAATAAATCTACCTGATACTGGGAAAATGAATATCCGTAATACTAATGAAATGAATGCACTTGGTACTGGTAAAATGAATATTGTATCACTTCTTTGGGTCCTTGACCTTTAATCCTGCATATCTAACTTTCATTGCTACTAAACAATTCAAGATAACTAGGGCAGAAATAAGTCAATAACAGGAAGTAATAGGAGCATTGCTGATGCAAGGTCTTAGTGTCAAGACCAGATAATTCCTATACATCGAAGCTTAATCTTACTCGTACCACCCATATAATATCAAGTAGCACAGCATAAGCTATAAACTGTTATCACCAAACATAAGCACTCATGGTAATGTTCATCTGATGCTGATTCACTTCAAAAATATTATCCCACAAGGCAGTTCCTCCTCTAGAGGTTTACATCTAACTTGACCCTGTGTTAATCCCTTAAGACGTTGCAAATGGCATCCCCACATCGGGTTTCAACCATCACTATACCCAAGATCAGGTATATTAACATGCCTCAATAAAACTCTCAAATCCTAGGGCAAAACAGACAGAGTTCTACCAAAAACTAACTAAAAGCCAGCTTAAAGCCTTACAATAAATACCTGAAATGGAGAGAAATACTTCAATAGTTCAACGACCACACACCAGAGTTTATAACTCAACGGGTCACACACCCGGAGTGCACAATTGCAAAAATTTAAATAAATGAAAGAAATAAAACATACAATACAACTCCCAGATAATTGAGAACATGCCTCACTAACACGTCACCCAAATGGTTCCATACTCTACTTTGTTAATGCTCGAATCTCAGGATATTACCAAATGATTGAATCACCCAAATGGAAATGGTTCCTCCTCATATGCCCATACATATGAAATTATAGTCAATAGCTCATCTAGCTGGTCTAACATAACTCATACACACCTTAATAGCTAACTTATAAACACTTGATAGCTCATAGTATCCCTTAAAACCTGACTCTGATACCAAATCTGTAACGCCCCCTAATTAAGCATGTTCCACTGTTTGCATTCTCCTTAAAAAAATTTCAAAATTAGGACTAATGAACTCAATAATAGTGGCATTAACGTCGTCCAAAAGGACAAGGCTTAAAGTGTGTGTACTAGATTATAAACTAGAAATAACATAGTCAGACATAGCTTCAACCATAAACATCATGCATTGTCAAACTATATACAATCAACTGTTACCCCGTATAGTTTATACATCGCAGTATACAATTCACCAGATAATCTACACCTCCATCCACTGAAGATTTCAAAGTATAGCTCCAAAATAGGCATGTGCTATATCATTGTTGATCCCTTCGGATTCCCCTGCTCAACTTATTCTCTTCATCCGGTTTGCTAGCATGACGACGATTCAATGAGCATTTGCCTAAAACAAAACATGAAAACATTTCAACCTGTGAGCCGAAGCTCAGTACGTGCATTCCTGCATTGTTAAATGATCTATACATAAAATGATTGTGCATCCACTTGCAATTCATTTTAAGTTTAAACAGTGAATGAGATGAATGTAAAACTGCATTGGTAGTTATTATCTAATAATGAACCCCTTGATACTGTTATAATCTATGGATAGGTGTACACCGGCTAAGCTGATCGGGGACCTGGCCTGAAGCCGCGCGGGTAACTGGAGGGCGAATGCCTATAGATGATAACTAGCGGGGTCACTAATTAAATGATAAGTCACTGTATAAACTAATTCATTGATGCACTTACCAAAAAATGATAACTTTGATAAATACACTCTGATTTCTAAAGATACAGGCTATGAATGTACCTGATGTCTTTAAAATGCAATCTCACTTGATAATTCTTATGCATAATGGGAAATGATAGAGTAGGCCCTGATTCTGTTTAAGAAATGTAATTATAGATATATGTAATTAGTAAACAATACTGACTTTTATAGTTGTAACTACAATAGAAATTCCTTAAAAGCATGCATAACTCAAATAATTCCATAGAAGATAAGTTACACCGAAATGATTTAAAAGCTTAATGAATTAGGGTCATTTAGCTCAAAGTGAAATATTGTGGAGTAAAATTGATCAAAGTAGAATAATTGGAATAATAAAAGAAAGACTTTGATGGTTATAAATTCATCATGGATTTTTGATATTTCTGAGATGGATAATAAAGGTTTGAGGGCAATTGCAGTGGTGGTAGGTTCAGAATAATTTTAAACACACCGGTTTGGACCAACAAATACTAATCTTGAGTTATCAGTCTCTCCACTTCTCCAATTTTATTGCATATGTCATACCACTTAGTTTTCCAAATCAAATAAGCTTCTAAGTACAATCAAAGTTCTTGCCGATTCAAGGTCCACCTTAAAAAATTCAAAACTTTCACCCCTAACCTCCAATTGAGCTATAAAACCCCAATATGAAAATGTTAAAAAGTCCCTCAACATTTTCATTTACAGCCCATAACGCAATCACCACCACACAAATCCCAAAATTGAGCTAAAACAACACCCTGCACAGCTTTGGTCCGATCTACATAGTTGGAGTTAAACGACCATAACGTCTTGCACAGAACTCGGATTAAGGTGATTCAAATTCCATTTGAAAGATAACTCATTGATCTAGCTCTCCACCAGAATTCATAGTTTTGCAACCAGCCATGAATTACCAGTTTTTCCTGAAACAGACACCCATTTCCGGGCCCTTCACAGTTTGCTATCTACTTTATTATTCTCCTTTTTCACATAATTTCCCTCTAAAATCACTTGTTGAAATTACCAAAACATGGGTTGACCGTCAACATCACTTTAGACAGTCATAATCCACAATTTTTACTTCACAATCACCCAAGATTCAATTTCAAATCTAAAACACACACATGACATGCTTGTTGATAGATATCATTTAAACTATGCATAATTCTCATAACCCTAGCTTATGTCTCACTTGAATTTGCACTTAAATTTCTTTAAAATCAATACCAACACCATGATATTCATTACCAATACCAAAGATCACAAAATCACAAATAATACAAGAAAACACAAGATTAGGGTTTACTTTATGCTTGAAATAAGGGAAGTTAGAGATGTTTGAAGCTTGAAGAAGTGAGAGGGGTGGCTAGCGGTGGTGCTGGTGGTCCAATGGCAGCCTCTTGATGGCTGGAAGGTGGCAGTAGGTGGTTGGAAATCAGCAAATATAGCATCAAAAAGGAGGGGCTGTGTAGGGTGGTAGAGAGGGAGAGAGAGAGTAAGTCTTGATATTTTGTGAGTTTTGCTTGGTGGAGAATGACTTTGCTAATACTTGGCTGAATTTTTAACCACCAAAAAGCATCGCTTTTACTAATGATAATTAGGTATAATTGAGGGTAATTAGCTAAGCAAATGGGCAGTGACTTGTTGGGCCCGAAAGAAAATACACTTTATGCGATTGAATTTTCCATTGCTCGAAATTAAATTTTCGGATGATTATGAAAAATAATTTAATCTCTTAAATCATATTTATTTAGGGCCTACTATTGATTCACTCAAAATTTTACAATAATGAAAACCCAAATTGAAAAGTGGGGCCCAATATGAATTCTTCCAATCGGAATGATTGAATGAGATAAATAAATGTAAAAAATTAATAACATGACTTAATTAAATAAATAAACATGACTTAGGATCGGGCTATTACAAATATGTTACAGTCGCAGCATATTGAACTCAGATAATATGGATCAGTCAACAACTAGTGGACCTTGGGCTAGATAATAAGAAAACTCACATCAAATGTGACAATTAAAGTGCTATTGACAATATCAAAGATCTTGTACAACATTGAAGAACCATACAAATTAAAGTAAAGCATCATTTCCTCAGAGATCATGTCAAAAAGGGCGATATCTTCCTTGATTTTGTGCCTATTAATATACAATTGGCTTATACCTACCAAACCCCTAGGTGAGATCAATTTCGCTTTACTCAAAGGTAACTAGGCATTATTGACTATGTTGGTTTATTCATCTTTCTTGATATATGTTAATTAGAGATAGTATTTTTCCAAGCGACTGATAATGGGCAATGTCTACAGTTAGTGAAGACTAACTAATAGTCTTCTTGGTTGAGATATCATTTGAATTTGGGAAAATGACTTTTGAAATATTGATTCAAAATCTTTTTCAAATTGTATACCAAATTTTTTAAAAATCCTTTTGAATCATTCCCTCCACTTTTTCTGTAAAAATGCTTGCTAATTGGCCAAAACTATGCACAGGACAATGCATGTCATTGAAAATGCTTGCTCCAGTTTACGCATGTCTTTGGTGCTATAGTCACATCTTTTCAACTACCCCTAAAAATTTACTCTCCGTATCACTACACTCAGCCCCCCACATTTAGATTTTCTCTCAACAACACCATCCCTCTCTAAAAACTCTAGCCTTGAAACTTTCTTTCTCTAAAATCTTAACTTTCCTAGTCAAGCAGTAATGTCATCAAAGAAGCAAAAGCCAACTGTCTTTGAGCCTGTGGAGAGGCGAATCGCAAGGAGCTCCTAGTCACCTACTACAACACCTTTAAAGAAGCTCAGGAAGCTCATAATCGACCAGTCAGAGGACATGAAATTCGAGATAGATGAATCTCAAGAGGTAAGAATTCTAGCTTCCATTTCTTTAACTGTTGATACTCCTAGCGAACAGTTTAAAGAATCGTATTTTGAAATTGTGAATGAAAGAAAAATATGTCGGCTTGTGAGCATTTCGAATGGATTTTCTCCTTAAGGAAAATTTTGGGTTTTCGCATGTGTTAGAAAGGATAAGCTATAAGAAATTTTCTAAAGTTGGTACTTAGTCTATCTTGTCTTGGCCAAGATGTTTTATGCCAATCTCAAGAAGGAAGGTCATACAGGTTATAGGTTTTACAATGCTAGTGTCAAGGGAGTTCGTTTCTCTCTAGCTTTAGCAACACTTGACTAAATCTTCAATCTAAAGGTGAGTCATGAAGATTAAATGAGTTAAGTATGTGGATGTTGTGATTGATAAAGAAAAGTTGAAATCACTTAAATCTAAATGCAATCAGTCTGAGTAGTGATTTTATGAAGACTAAATACCCAACAAAGGCAAACCTTGAAATCCTCGAAACCTGTTGGCAAACCTTGAAATCCTCAAAACCTGTTTTTGACCCTAACATGCCCACTTCCATCCTTGAGATCCTCATTGGAGATAAATTTGAGCTTTGCCTAAATGAGGAAAGGACTAATGTGATTGACTGGAGAAGAGAATTAGAGTGGCTAAGGTATCTGATAAAGGGTCTACAGTTTGTTATTTATGAATTTCTTCAAGAAACCACTAAGGCTTAATCTACATAGGATCCAGATCTGATTTTTGAGGGCACGCTAGATGAGATGAAGTAATATGATCTAGAGGATGATGATATGGCAGCCAAAGATGCACTGACTTACATTCAGGATCCCTTAATTGAGGCTTATCAACGAAAGTTAAAAGAGAAGAAGGACTGTTAAAAGGAAGGAAATAGAGAGGACACTTTGCCCAAAGACTTTGGAAAGTGCAGATAGTTGAGGACTAGGAGGCATTGAAGGTAGCTACATCCAACCTTATGAACCTTACTAATGTTGATATCTCTTCACTTCCACTAGTTGAAAAAGCCATAGCATCCAAGCCCCTCCAACAACGTCCCTAAGAGAATTGATCATTTCCCTTCTCCCTCTTATTTTCAAGTTAAATGAGTTACATTTTTTAAAAAAAATTTTGATTATTTTGGTTAAAAATAACTTTATTTTGGTTTGTACAAAACAATGCCCTGCATTGAATCCTTAATTCCACCCCATGTTTTGATTAAAGTGAATGGGGAAGAAAAATTTGGGATCCTTTTGACAAGTACACAATACACTAGGGAGCTAAGGGCAACCCTTGACATAGCAGGAGGCATCCCTCAAGAAGTTTTCTTAGCTCGAGATAAACTTTAAGTAGCAATATTTTTTGGCATTACATATCAGTAATCTATATTGCCTATTGTATATTACCTACTCTTGCTGTGAATGCTTATATGTTTGCAACAACACTTGATTAAAGTTCCACATATTTCATCCTATTTGTTATGTACCTTACCTTTATGAATTTAAAGGGATTATACAATGAATCCTTCTTCTACTATTATTGTTATATTAAGGGGGTTCATATATTTTGAATTATTCTGTCTTTTCCTCTAAGTCATGATAGATAATTATTGCCTTTTATTGAAAAGGAAAAAAAAAATCAAAGAATCACCTCACTGTGATGTGAAAATGTTATATGTCTGATAAAATGAGTTTTAATGTCAAGGCACAAGGCACATTTGCTATAACATAATAAGGTTTATAAGAACTTGTTTAACTAGATCAGTAGGTAACGAATTGCCTAATGCTTCAAAGTTGAAAGTCCAACTATGTTGAACTCGAATTGTCAAGGACATTAACAGGCTTTGTTAGATTGGACCCTTGTCAAAGTCATAGAATATATACAACTTGAAATAAGATTGAAATAAATTTTATGTTACTTTGATTACTTGCAAGATTATGGAATTAGTATAGGTGTTCGTTAAATATGAATCTTACTTGATTATGCAAATTCCATAATGAGGAACACAATACAAATTATGGTACTAAAAATTTATCATCTTCTGTATAAAGTTTGTCTATGTGTCCTCATCTTTGAAATATTGGCGATTTATAATCATAAGAGAAACTAGGCTAATCAAATTAATTATGATTTAATTAGTCAGGGAATCTTGTTGTTTAATTATCGAATAATCTTTAAGAAGCAAGATTGACTTTGTGATGTTATGTTACAATAGCTACATACATTTGGGAAAGCTTTCAAATCAGGGAAGGGCAAAAAACACTTTTGTTAAACAGGATAGCTGTAGGTCAACTATGCCACATATGGAAGACGTCAACATCAAAGCTTGAAATAACTATTTCTACCTAATTAGAAGAGGAATACAATGGCCAATGCATTAATTGAAGATTGAAGAGCCACCTCTCTCAGCCATAAGATGCCAAAACCTGGCTAAACAAGTTGTCAGAAAGCAAATGGATGTTAAGTCTTTGATCCAACTCGTAGCTGCTAAAGATCAATATCCAACGAAATATCTTAAAGTATATGATGGCTAGATCTTTAGCATTCTGAAACGGTCTTATGCTCATTGCCTATAAAATATAGACCTTCCTGAAGAAGATGAGCATGCAACACACAAGCACCGATCAAGTTGTCAGAAAGCAAATGGATGTTAAGTCTTTGATCCAACTCGTAGCTGCTAAAGATCAATATCCAACGAAATATCTTAAAGTATATGATGGCTAGATCTTTAGCATTCTGAAACGGTCTTATGCTCATTGCCTATAAAATATAGACCTTCCTGAAGAAGATGAGCATGCAACACACAAGCACCGATAGCTCAACTCATATTCTAAGTGTTATTACACCCTGGAATGATTAACATTAAAACCATTGTAATTTTTATAAGCACATTTGAGATTCCCTTTGAGGCAAAAGGGTTCTAGGAATATTGCTTACAAAGAAAATGGTTGACTAGGAGTGCCATCCTTTCTAAATAAGGACTTAGGAGAAATCACTTTCTCAAATCCTTAGAGTTGTTCTCTTCATCTTAAGGTATGGAGTAAGGTATGCAACATTAAAAGTAGCCAACATGCTCATATCTGCCAGTAATTCAAGCTTTTAGGCATTTTCTCTTATTTTCTCTGCCATTTTGAATGTTCCATGTCCTTTGGTCATACATTTATCATTTATTTTCTAATGAAATCTTTCTTTTCTCAAATATAGCCACATAAGAACACCCAATTGAAATTCATGATGAGTGCAGTACTTGTTAGCCTTAACCTTATAATGCTTATTGACTTTCTCAATTTATGCTCTTACTTGCTCATGCGACTTTTTCATTTCCTTGGCTCTAACGTCAACTTTGAAGCTGACTTGGGACTCTTGGGGTTTGGGAATCAATGGGAGTGAGGAGGTTAGGTCATAACAAACCTCAAAAGGAGAGTGAGAGTTTGTATAGGGAGCCTAATTGTAGGTAAATTCAGCATAAGCAAGCTTGGCATCCTAATCCTTTTGACACTTACTCACCATGCCCCTTACTTAACCCTTATCAAACTTCAAAAGGAGAGTGAGAGGTGGCATAGGTGGGACCCCAATTGTAGGCAATTTCAACATGAGCAAGCTTGGTATGTTGATCCTTTTGACACTTACACACCATGCCCCTTAGCAAGGTAGTGAGAATGCAATTAGCCAGCTCTATTTTTCCATCTATTTATGGATTAGAAGTGGTGCTAGAGAGTGATTTAGTTCTTAACAACTTCCAAAGCCACCTCCAAAAATGATTTAGGAATCTAGTGTCTCTATCCAAAACATTAGACCATGGTACCATATGAAGCCTTATGATTTCTTTTAAACAAAAGGACGCCAATATACGATGCATTATCATTTTTATGGCATGCAACAAAGTAAGTCATCTTTGAGAAATTATCAACCACCACCATTATCCATCTAATCTGTACAGCCCTTTGAGTTATAGTTAGGGCTATAATGAAATCTAAGATATTATCATCCCAAGGCCTAGTAGAAATCGATAATGGAGTGTACACGCCTTCGTGAAATTAACTCTTGTCTATATGACAAACAGCACATCATGAAACTACTTTGTGAATGTCACTCCATATCTTTGCCTAATAGAAGCATTCCATGAGAATGTTAAGGATCTTGTTAATACCAAACTGATCGGCCAAAGCTCGTTCATGAGCTTTCTTAACAATGAGGTCCTTTACAGGATCTCTTGGAATGCATAGTTTATTGTTCTTAAAAAGGAACCCTTCTTGTAACTGAAAAGGACTATGAGCATTTCATTATCTCTTTGTAGTCTTCATCTTTCTTGTAAAGATCATTGATTGATTGAAATCCAAGGACTTTTGCTTTTATGACAGAGAGAAAAGCGTATCTCTTTCAAAGTGCATATGCCACTGAATTATCTTTCCCACTCTTGTACTGGCAAGAGAAATTGAATGATTATACAAACTCTACCCACTTGATATGCATACTATTCAACTTGTGGTTCCCATTGATCAATGAATGACCCTTGTGATATGAGTGTAAGACAAAGGGTTTTGACTTGAGATTATGACTAGAGTGCTCAAAGTCCTTGTCATGAGCGTAACAGTTAGGCAATTGAAAGAGCTCAATGAAAGGAGCAAGGTTCAAAAGTTTAATTGAATAATTGAAACCTAATGTACCCAGCACCCGCCTAAACGCTTGTTTCAAGTTCATCACAAGAGAACTCATAAATTCCTAAACGAACCGCTTACACACAGGCTCTTGCAAAGTTACAAAATACAACCACACTAATCTACCAAGCAATAGCCTTACGTCATCCAGTAAATGCAAAGTCTCAAGCATTTGCTTATCAATGTAGTTAGGCACACATATTTTACAAGCGACGATTATATTATATCATTTAACATGGTCGTCATCAGCAAATGCAATTCTATGTTTATTAACAATATGAGGAAGTGGCGGATTACCTCAGGCCGCTTGGGCCCGACTAGTGGAGGCGGCAGTGTCTTTCAATTTTTTCTTGGGAGCCATGGAGATTATAGGTGAGCTTGTTACCTAAGTGAACACCAACACCTTCAAAGCAGTAAATCAGACTCGAATTGTTGGTAATGGAACCTAAAAATGTCCCAATTTGAGCAACGAGTGGAACCAATGGTGTTGGAGCCAAAACCAAAGCTTGCGGTTTGATGAGTGGTCAAATTTGAGGGGTTAAGAGGGTGAGCGGGGTGGCGTCATGGTGGCTGGTATGTGGGTGGCGGTTGCTGACAACTGGGGAGGCAATGACGATGGGGTGGGGCAATGCGGTTGAGGGGGATAGAGTGGGAAATGGTAGTCGAGTGGAGTAGAGAGAGAGAGGGAGAAGGTCGCTAGATGGGTGAGGAGATAGGGCAGCTACAACATGGGGGTGGCGTACCAACGATGAACAAGCCGAACTGTTGATTATATTTAGTTTTGATGATAACAAATCCAAGAGTAACATATTTGTCTAAGTAATGTTGTTCCAAACAAGCCCTCCAAACAGGGCCTAATACACCGTTGTTCCTACACCGCTGTTTGTGATATTTTATTAACCTAGTGGCTAAATGTTGAGAACAAGTCTTAGGAACAGGTTCCGGGCGTCAGTGACACAAGATCAGCAAACAACACATATGGTTTAAGTCTTGAGGAACATTCAGCTACACAAGATCACCCAAGGAATCAAGGTGACCAAGGTGTTTTAGAGTAGCATATTCACTCTTGACAAGACAACTAATTCTTATAAGGAGTCTTGGTTAATTTAGTTTTTATCTTTTAGACTCTTGTTAATATGCCAATCTTGAAAGTCTCAATTTAACACTTCTTAAAAAGGTTTTCGACATTTGCTTCAGAACACCATTTCCAAACAACCCTGCAAACAGGGTGCCTAGGGTGTTCTCAAAAACTACAGTAGCTACATCAGTCTTATCTGGAAATTTGCTTCGGTTGGCTGCCAGATCTAAAAGATTTGTTTTGAATTTGAAAAAAAAAATAAATTGCAAAACCGTTTTTGCTAAAGATTTCTCTTGAAAGATTCTTATCCCTTATTTTTAGGTCTTGATTAAATTTGGGATAAATCAAGATTTTATTCTTTTCAAGCTAGATTACTCGGCCAAGATATTTTAAGAAAATCTTCTCTCCTCACTTAGCCGTTGGAAATCTTTGGTGAATCTTCTAAGCGACTAAAAATAGAGGATTTTTCCTATCTTTTAAAAAGAATAGCCGTTGGGTTGTGCGTTTAAATATTGAAATTCTCTCTCCCATTTGACAATCCGGTTTTTACAAAGAAGTAAGAGATTTTTAGAGCTAAATTTCAAAGAGAAAAACCGTGAGAAGATTGTGCTTAACTGAGCTTTCAATTTCTTGGCATAATAGGACTTCATTGTACCTTACATCTGCTTAAGTTAGAAGCACCCCAGTAAGGTGTTTTGTACCCCTGTTCTCAGAACAGAAAGTGAGTGAGTGTGTCCTCAGTCGTGTGGACTTTGGACGTGTCCTATCTGGTAAGATTGGACGTGGTGTAACCTGTCTTAGGGAAGAAGGTTACGTGGGTTACAAGTTGTAACAAGGAGAGTTGCTTTTGTAACGTTTTCAGCCCGTTAGTGAAGTGGTTAAATCCTACACGAGGTAGGTCGTGGTTTTTCACACCTCAGTTGGGCTAGAGGGGTTTTCCACGTAAAAATTGTGTGTGCTTTATTTCCGCATTTATTACTTTGAATTTCGCGACTGAATCAATTGAGAACAACCGCTACAAACAAGGCGTAAGGTTGTTGTGATTTACAAACAATCTCTGCAATCAAGTGCTACGGTTGTTTGTCAGTTATTAGGCGAAAATCGACCACCACAATTCACCCCGCCTCTTGTGGTTGTGTACTCTTGGAATTCAACAAGTGGTATCAGAGCGGGTTCTCTCAAAAGGGCTAACACCTTGAGAGATTCTGAAGATGAGTACACCACAAGAAATCCTTGAAGGGCAATCCATTACTCGTCCACCCTATTTCAACGGCCAACATTATAGTTGGTGGAAGAATAGGATGGAGAACTATATTCAGGTAGAAGATTATGATTATGGATGCTCATCAAGAACGGGCCCCTTGTTCCCACCAAGGTGCTTGAAGATGGTAAGAAGGTTCCCAAGGAACCCATAGAGTTTGATGGTGAAGACTATAAGAAAATGGAAAAGAATGCCAATGCCAAGAAGCTATTATATTTTGGCCTAGGTCCAGATGAATATACACGTATCTCAGAGTGTGAGTCAGCTCAGGAGATATGGAATGCCCTCCAAGTAGCTCATGAAGGAACAAGTCAAGTCAAACAATCACGTATTGAGCTATTTATGAGGCAATATGAGTTGTTTGATATGGGTGATCGTGAGAACGTGATGGATATGTACACACGCTTCACCCACATAACAAACGAGCTAAAATCCCTGGGAAAATCATTCACCACAGAAGAGCTGGTGAGGAAGATTCTAAGGATTTTGCCTCGGTCTTGGGAAGCGAAGGTGACAGCCATCCAAGAAGCTAAAGACATGAATAAAATCACCCTCGACGAGTTGATTGGCAATCTTCAAACCTATGAACTCAGAAAGAACTCACAACAAAAAGAGGAGAAGAAGAAGGATCGTGGGCTTGCCTTGAAAGCACAAGAGGATGATGACTCTGACCTTGAGGATGAAGAGATGGCCTTAATGACAAGAAAGTTCAAGAAATTCTTCAAAAAGGTCAAAGAAAACAGCAAAAGAAAAGACTTCAGTAAGTCCAGAAACACCCCCGAGAACAGTTCACAGGGTGTTTCAAGTGTGGCAAACCAGATCACATTGTGAAGAACTGTCCACTACTTCGAGAAGAGCAAGAGCAAGAACACCCCAGGAAACAAGTAGAAAGCAAGCTGCAAGCAGTTCTGGGAGACGATTCTCGAAGGCTATGCTTGCTGCCTAGGGAGATTCCTCTGAGGATGAAGGTGAGTCTGAAACTGATGAAGGTGCTGTAGCTCTCATGGCACAAAGTGACACGGATTCAGATGATAAATCAACAAACAGTCTTACTGATCTCAAGAACAAGGTACGTGGTCTCAATAAAGCAACTCTCGAAGAACTGTTGTATACCTTGATGGATACTTGTGCTGAATTGAAACGAGATGTCCGAGACCTAGAACTAGAAAATGAGATCCTTAAAAATGAAAAACTGGGCTAACATGAAAATATTAATACGCTCAAAGAAAACCTCTTTATAAAAGAAGGAGATTATTCTCGAATGGAGAAAAACTCTTTGAGGTGGAAGGAATGGTTGAGTCCTTACTCAGGGAGAACAAGGGTTTGCATGCTAAAACTGGAAACTGAGCTTATCACAACCAAGCACTGGAACAAGTCCTCACAAGCCCTTGATTGGTTAAACACTCACCACAGTCGAAATAAAAAGGGACTTGGATATAAGCCTAAACGAACAATTTACCAAATTCATAGAAAGTATGTGGGATTACCTGAAAACATTGTTTGCTTTCATTGTGGTAAAACTGGTCACTATCGATATTCATGTCCTCTGAGAAGGTATGTCATTGAAAAAAAATGAAAGGTATGTGAAGCAAATCTGGATTAGAAAAGATGAGCTTTACTTGTCTAAAAGAATGGGACCCAAGTGGATCTGGGTTCCCAAAACTAACCTGTGATTTGTTTTGCAGGCTAAAGTGAGAGAGAACAACCCCATAAACAACCCAGCAAACAGGGTAAGAAACACCCTGTCAAACAGATCAGAAAACAACCTTGAAAACAGGCAGCTGCGGTATGTTGATAGTGGGTGTTCACGGCATATGACTGGAGAAAAATCAAACTTTCTCTCACTTACAGCTTCAACCGGTGGGAGCGTGGCTTTTGGCAACGGCAAGTCTGGGATAATTGTCGGTGTAGGTAGCATTGGTAAAACTCTCTCCCACTCAATTGATAATGTGCACTTAGTTGATGGTTTAAAGCATAATTTACTAAGTGTGTCCCAACTGTGTGACAAGAACAACCTAGTGGTGTTCTCATGAACACATTGCTTGGTTGTCAATGTCAACACAGGAGATGTCGTATTAAGGGGGAAGCGACACAAAAATGTTTACAAAGTATGTATTTTCACTCTTCCCCAAAACAACCTGACTTGTTTGAGTGCTGTGAATGATGACATAATGCTCTGGCACAAGAGACTAGGTCATGCAAGCCTTACTCTTTTAAACAAACTTATTTCAAAAGACCTGGTTATTGGACTACCTTCCATCAAATTTAATGATGACAAGGTATGTGAAGCTTGTGCAAAAGGCAAACAAGTCAGATCTTCTTTTAAATCGAAAAAATGTGTAAGCACTACCCGACCTCTAGAATTATTACACATTGATTTGTGTGGTCCCATGAGGATAACTAGTAGAGGTGGAAAAAAGTATGTGCTTGTTGTAGTGGATGATTACTCTCGATTTACTTGGACCTTGTTTTTGGCATCCAAAGATGAAACCTTTGAGAATTTTATTGCCTTTCTCAAAAAGGTTGAAAAGAGAGTAGGACACTTCTTAATTAGCTTGAGATCTGATCATGGAACTGAGTTTGAAAATGCAAGTTTTATCAACTATTGTAATGAACATGGTGTTGATCATAACTTCTCAGCTCCAAGAACACCCCAACAAAATGGGGTGGTTGAGCGCAAAAATCGCACCCTGGAAGACATGACCAGAACAATGCTTATTGCTAGTGGTCTTCCTAGGTATTTCTGGGCAGAAGCATTGAACACCTCATGTTACATTATAAATAGATGCATGATCAGACCCATTTTGAATAAAACTCCTTATGAACTTTTCAAGGGAAGAAAACCCAATATTACGCACCTAAGAACATTTGGTTGTAGGTGTTTTGTGCATAATAATGGGAAGGATGCCTTAGGAAAGTTTGACCCTAGGAGTGATGAGGTAATATTTCTTGGCTATTCTTCTCACAGCAAGGCATACAAAGTCTTTAACAAAAGGACCTTGTGTGTTGAGGAAAGTGTGCATGTGCTTTTTAATGAATCTAACTTGTTGAGTGAGAATGATGCACAGGAAGATGAACTTGAATTAGGTCTTGTTCGAAAAGAAGTGTTGCTCCAAGATAAACGAGGTAAGAACACCATGGAGAAAACAACTCCTGAAGGTGTTCCTCAGAACAGCAGGCAAGGTGAACACCAAACAGGGGGGAAACACTATTGAAACCTGTTCGGGACCATGTTCTTCCGGAAAAGGCTTACAAACAGGTGCAGAAACAGGCTCAGGAGATGATCGTAAGCTTGATATTACGACTAGAGTAGAGCATGGGTCTGTGGATCCTCTTACTCCACGACCATGGAAGTACCATAGTTCGCACCCCCTTGATCAAATTCTGTCTGATATTAACAGTGGAGTGCAAACTAGGTCTAAGCTTAAGAATTTCTGTGCTTTCTATGCTTTTCTCTCTAATATTGAGCCAAAGAGTGTGAATGAAGTTCTTGCAGATTCAGATTGGGTCACGGCAATGCAAGAAGAGCTCCATCAATTTGAAAGAAACAAAGTATGGCACCTTGTACCTAAACCTGCAGAGAGAATAATCATTGGAACCAAGTGGGTGTTCCGAAACAAACTGGATGAGTCAGGAATAGTCACTAGGAACAAGGCACGGCTGGTTGTTCAAGGGTATAATCAAGAAGAAGGGATCGATTGTGAAGAAATCTTTGCACCAATTGCTAGAATTGAGGCTATTCGAATCTTAATAGCCTTTACAGCTCATATGGAAATCAAGCTATATCAAATGGATGTGAAAAGTGCATTCCTCAATGGATACCTTAAGGAAGAGGTGTATGTCAAACAACCCCCTGGTTTTGAAAACAGTGAATTTCCTTACCATGTTTTCAAACTTGACAAAGCTCTTTATGGCCCAAAACAAGCTCCTAGAGCTTGGTACGAACGGTTGTCAAGTTTTTTAATTGAAAATGATTTTAGAAGAGGCAAGGTAGACAATACCTTGTTTCTAAAATCTAAGGGGGAACATTTATTGATTGTCCAAATATATGTTGATGACATTATATTTGGTGCAACTCATCATGATTTATGCAATGAATTTTCAAATATGATGAGGAGTGAGTTTGAGATGAGCATGATGGGTGAGCTTAACTTTTTCTTAGGCTTACAAATCAAGCAAACTCCAAACGGCACCATGATCCATCAACAAAAGTATATCAAGGAGCTACTTAAGCGTTTTGGGATGGAGTTGGCCAAACCCGTAGACACTCCTATTTCTCCTTCAACTAGGTTGGTTATGGATTATGGGAGTCCCTCAGTTGAGGAGAAACTCTATAGGGGCATGATTGGATCACTCCTATACCTAACCGCTAGTATACCAGATATTGTTTTTAGTGTTGGTTTATGTGCCCGTTTTCAGTCTAATCCTAAGGAAACTCATCTTAAGGCTGTGAAACGGATACTAAGATATTTGAAACATACACCCAATTTAGCCTTATGGTATCCTAGAGGTTGCAATTTTGATCTTGTTGGATATGCTGATGCTGACTATGCTGGATTCCTAGTTGATAGAAAGAGTACCTCAGGTATGGCTCACTTTCTTGGACCTTGTTTGGTATCTTGGGCTACCAAGAAGCAACATTCTGTTGCCATGTCCACAGCAGAAGCTGAATATGTTGCAGCAGCTTCATGTTGTGCTCAACTGTTGTGGATAAGGCAACAGCTTAAGGACTTTTGTGTTGACACTGGATGCATTCCTATTTTTTGTGATAACACAAGTGCAATTAACATTACCAAAAATCCATGTCAACATAAAAGAACAAAGCATATTGACATTCGACATCATTTCTTGAGAGATAATGTTGAAAAGGGTTTAATCTCTATGAATTTTTGCACAACGAAAAATCAAATTGCTGATATATTCACTAAGGCACTAGCTAGAGATCAATTTGAGAGAAATAGACTGGAACTAGGGTTGGTGAGAACACCCTGAGTTACCTGTTTCCAGAACATGAACTGGGTTTGGTAAGATCAACCTTTACACCCTGTTCTCTCCCCCTGTTTGCAAATCTTATTAACAACGGATGTGATTGCATACACTCGAATTGCGTGCATTTTGTCTCTACTTATCCACTTAGTGCAGCATAAGGGGATGTACTGGAGCCGCCTTAATACCATTAAATCCAATCAAGATCAGATGGCAAAGAACAGGCATAACGAAGAGAACAGGTACGCCCCTTGGTTGCTCGATGTGTTTTCTTTCCTTCCCAAGGCACAAGCTTTTAATGCTCACACCCGTTGCAAACCGAGAAATCTTCTAAAGATTTTGGGTGCTCTCTCTCTCTATATGCCCTGTTCTCAGTTCTGCCGTTCATCTCGCACACAAGCAAAACCTGAAAACCCTGCAAAAACCTTAAACCCTAATCTCTCTCTTCTAGCAACAATGGCTCCCAACAACTCCTCTCAATCAAAAGCCCTCGTTCTTGCGTCCTCAATCCCTGCTCCCCCTCGCCCAATCCTGTACAAGCCTTTCAAATTCCTGAAAAGCTTGTCACTACAATCATGGGAATGGGGATGGATGATATTCCCCTCGAGTGTGGAAGGGAATTGGTGTTCCTTGTAGGGACAATTGCTTATCCCATTAAAGTCGAGTCAGAGGGTACACTATCGGGGTCTCAAGACCAACTCTTGGAAACCCCTGAAGGGTTTAATTTTGAGCCCTGTTCTTCTGGGTTGTTTCCTGACACAGCGACAGAAACAGGGGCTGCCTCTGTCGAAGGTGTGTATGTGGAGGATCTGAATGTCGACTTCCAAGGGAAGTCGAATGAGACATCAGAGGAGAGTTTAGAGAAGGATTCTCTCCCTGAGGCTGAAACCCCCACTCCGGTCGCTCAAACTGGAGAGAAAAGGAAAAGGGTGAAAATAGTGGCCAGGCGTAGCAGAACGCCAAGAACAAGGCCACAACCAAGGTCTCAGCCCTCTCAAACTCCCTCTTCTCCACAATCCTCCAAGCCTTCTCGCAAATCTGCGAGAATAGCTTTTCAATCCTCTCACCGTATCTCCAAACCCTCTGCTCCTGTCATCGAGGAGATTTCCTCCTCTTCTACCGAAGGGTTCTCGAGTTCTGACTCTGAGAACACCACCTTCAAACAGGGGACACCGGTGTTCTCCGAGTCCTCTGAAGAACAAGACCCTCCAAAATCAACCACTAAACCTGCTGTGAAGCCCTCTCCTGCAAAAACACCCCTCAAGCGAAAGCCCAAAACAGCCTCCCTACCAGAAGCTACCACCTCTGTTCCTGCCCCCAAACGCCCAAAGCAGTTCACTCCCTCTCCTATGTCTGACAAACATGCGCAGTTGCTTAAGCGCAATGTCGTCAGGGGGAAGGTAGTGAATGTAAGCTTTTTCGAGGAACAGGGTCTGGGGGTGTTCCTGACCAAGTTGCGCGCTCAAGGCTGGCTCGACTTGTTTGCAAACACCCAGCTGGGATGTTCTGTGCCTGAGTTGGCTGAGTTTTACGCCAACTGCAGTGTCACCGAAGGGGTGGTGACTAGTTTTGTGAATGGGCAACGCATTAAGGTTGATGCGCCCATACTTGGGAAAATTTTGGGAGTACCCTCCTAAGGCTTTGACGTGTATGTAAGGGAAGACAAAACAGCCCTAGAAACTGCCAGGCTCTTAGAGATGTCCCAACGCCTCAATCAAAAACAGGGCCTGAGAACACCCCTCTCTATTAAGAAGGGTGAAATGACCTCCCTGCACCAACTATTGTTTATGTTCACTATCAAGAACATAATTCCGCGAGGTCAAGGGCGAAACTCAGCTGATGCCCTCGATCAATGCCTGGTGGACTTACTGGATCGGGAGGAACCAATCAACCTCCCTGCAATCATGATTCGCCACATAGGGCGAATTGCGAACACCACCCGGGCCCATGATCTTGGATATGGGTTTCTGCTGACAAGGGTGTTTGAGCACCTTGGGATAGTGCTCACACGGCGAGTGGAGGCCCAAGTCGTTGATGAGATTGGGATTGACACTCTGCTCGGGTGTGGCTATGAGGTTGGCGAAGGGTCAGTCTCCAAACAGGGTCGTCGACCACCTCGACCACCTGTTTCTGGGCAACCTTCCATCAAACTTGAGGCTGTTTTTAAGGACAATGCTCGCCTCAAGGATGAGCTCTCAGCTGTCAAGGCTGCTCTTGCTGAGGAGCAAGCCCTTTCCGCCAAACGCCATGAGGAATTGCTTGCCCTTCTCTCCACTCTTGCCCCCAGCATTCCTCCTCTGCAAACGAGACCACCCCCTGCAACCTGATTCTCTAGGCTGTTCTCTTGTCTCCTCCTCCCATCTTCGTTTTTGGCATTGTACTGTTTTTAATGCAATATCTCCTTAATGATGCTTCTTGCACCTTATGCTCTATATTTCTTTTCTTGCATTCATACTGTTGTTTATGCTTTTTAATGATGCCAAAAGGGGGAATAAGACCATATGAATAAAACCATATGACGTGCTCTATGACCTAGCACCTAGAGGATCCCTATCAGCATTAAACGTTGTTAAGCTTTTTAATTTTGTCAATATGGTCACTTGGTTTGTCATCATCAAAAAAGGGGGAATTTGTTGATTATATTTAGTTTTGATGATAACAAATCCAAGAGTAACATATTTGTCTAAGTAATGTTGTTCCAAACAAGCTCTCCAAACAGGGCCTAATACACCATTGTTCCTACACCGCTGTTTATGATATTTTATTAACCTGATGGCTAAATGTTGAGAACAAGTCTTAGGAATAGGTTCCGAGCTTCAGTGACACAAGATCAGCAAACAACACATATGGTTTAAGTCTTGAGGAACATTCAGCTACACAAGATCACCCAAGGAATCAAGGTGACCAAGGTGTTTTGGAGCAGCATATTCACTCTTGACAAGACAACTAATTCTTACAAGGAGTCTTGGTTAATTTAGTTTTTATCTTTTAGACTCTTGTTAATATGCCAATCTTGAAAGTATCATTTTTAGCACTTCTTGAAAACGGTTTTCGAAAAGTTGCTTTGGGACACCATTTCCAAACAACCTGCAAACAGGGTGCCTAGGGTGTTCTCAAAAACTACAGCAGCTACATCAGTCTTATCTGGAAATTTGCTTTGGTTGGCTGCCAGATCTAAAAAGATTTGTTTTGAATTTGAAAAAAAAAAAATAAAAAATTGCAAAACCGTTTTTGCTAATGATTTCTCTTGAAAGATTCTTATCCCTTATTTTTAGGTCTTGATTGAATTTGGGATAAATCAAGATTTTATTCTTTTCAAGCTAGATTACTCGGCCAAGATATTTTAAGAAAATCTTCTCTCCTCTCTTAGCCGTTGGAAATCTTTGGTGAATCTTCTAAGCGACTAAAAATAGAGGATTTTCCCTATCTTTTGAAAAGAATAGCCGTTGGGTTGTGCGTTTAAATATTGAAATTCTCTCTCCCATTTGACAATCCGGTTTTTACAAAGAAGTAAGAGATTCTTAGAGCTGAATTTCAAAGAGAAAAACCGTGAGAAGATTGTGCTTAACTGAGCTTTCAATTTCTTGGCATAATAGGACTTCATTGTACCTTACATCTGCTTAAGTCAGAAGCACCCCAGTAAGGTGTTTTGTACCCCTGTTCTCAGAACAGAAAGTGAGTGAGTGTGTCCTCAGTCGTGTGGACTTTGGACGTGTCCTATCTGGTGAGATTGGACGTGGTGTAACCTGTCTTAGGGAAGAAGGTTACGTGGGTTACAAGTTGTAACAAGGAGTGTTGCTTTTGTAACGTTTTCAGCCCATTAGTGAAGTGGTTAAATCCTACACGAGGTAGGTCGTGGTTTTTTACACCTCAGTTGGGCTAGAGGTGTTTTCCACGTAAAAATTGTGTGTGCTTTATTTCCGCATTTATTACTTTGAATTTCACTACTGAATCAATTGAGAACAACTGCTACAAACAAGGCGTAAGGTTGTTTGTGATTTACAAACAATCTCTGCAATCAAGTGCTACGGTTGTTTGTCAGTTATTAGGCGAAAATCGACCACCATAATTCACCCCCCTCTTGTGGTTGTGTACTCTTGGAATTCAACACGGACTCTAGCGGGTGGGGGGTGGTGGACGCTGGACCTGGGAAGTGAAGGAAGGGTTTTATGCGATGGAGGCTTGTGAGAGAAATTATGAGAGAGCTTACGAAAAGAAGAGGGAGAGAGGGCAGCAGGCGCCAACGGTGGTGCCTAAGGGGGGCGAGGTGGCGATGGGAGAGGAAAGAGATAGAGAGAGCATGGAGGCTCACGAGAAGAGAGAGAGTGCATAAGGTTGAATGAGGAAAGGGAAGTCTAAAGTAATTTTGGGACGCACGGTCGACCGTGCATCCCTCATTTTCAAAATGCACTACAAACTCACGGTCGTGCCAAAACGCACGGCTGAGCGTGTACTGCTTTGGGTTTTGGGACCTACAGTAGTTATTCTGCAGTGCATGGTCGTGCACTAGAAATGTATGGTCGTGCACTTTTCCCTTTCTTTTTAGCTGCTAATAGGAGCGTAATCTACTCTAATTTTTCCTCTTCTCTATGTCTACTCTTTTTTTTTTCTCTCTTTTTTTTATTTATGAAGGAAAGCAATAAAGCTTGGGTTGCCTCCCAGGAAGTCCTTGTTTAGGTCTCGAGCTTGACCTTCTCTAATCTCTAAGTAGATGAAGCATTGGGGAGGTCAGGAGAAAACTTCCCCTCAATCGGCTCTCTGGTGATGTAATGCTTGAGGGAGGGGCCATTCACTTTGAAGGAGCCTGTGGCTTCCGTGCCAATGGGTCCATATAGGTAGACCTTAAGAACCGTGAAGGGACTTAACCACCTAGAGCAAACCCTACCCAGAAACAACTTCAATCTAGAGTTGAATAAGAGAACTAAGTTGCCTTCTCGGAACTCCCTCCTTTTAATAAGTTTGTCATGCCACTTTTTCATGCTCTCTTTGCAAATCTTAGAACTTTCATGGGCATTCAAATGGATTTCCTCACTTTTCCCCCTTAGTTTTCATATTGAAGTTAAAGTGCTTGATGACCTAGTAGGCCATGTGTTCTAACTCCATGGGGGGTTGGCACAGCTTACCATAAATTAGCCTGAATGGCATAGGGCCACTAGGAGTTTTGAATACTGTGTAGTAGCCCCAAAGGGCATCATCCAACTTATATGCCCAATCTTTTCTCCATCATGCGATCGTTTTCTCCAGGATGGACTTAATCTCACGGTTGGAGATCTCGACTTGGCCACTAGCTTGGGGGTGGCAGCTAAGCCCAAATTTATGGTGCACTCTATACTTCTTTAATAGCACCTCAAGCTTCTTCTTTATGAAATGCATCTAATTATCACTAATAAGTACTCTTGGGACTTCAAAATAGGGAAAAATGATCTTCTCGAAGAGTTTAGACACTACCTTTGAGTCATTGGTTGGACTAGCTACGGCCTGCATCCACTTGAAGACATAGTCCACAGCAACTAAAATGTACTTCTTGCCTCTAGAGGATAGAAGGGTCCCATGGAGTCGATGCCCCAAATATTAAATATCTCAACTTGAAGGATAAAGTTGAGGGGTATCTCATTCTTTTGAGATAAATTTCCTATCCTCTGGCAATAATCACAAGAGCAAACATAGTGGGGACATCCTTGAACAGTAAGGGCTAAAAGAAACCCGCTTGGATCACCTTTGTAGCAGTCTTGGAGGTACTGGCTTGCCCTCCACATGCAGAGTCATGACAATAAGAAATCAAGCTCGAGATCTCCTCCTCGACGAGGCAACGTCTATAGATGCTATTGTTGCACATCTTAGAGAGAAATGGTTCCTCCCAAAGGTAGAACTTGATGTCATGGAAGAACTTTTTGTTCTACTAGGAGGACAGATCATAAGGAAGGATCCCGGAAGCTAAGTAATTTGAAATATCTATGAACCATGGAGCGTACCCCTATGAAATATCCATTAGGTGCTCATAAGGAAAGACATCATTAAGGGGGACATCAGGAGTCTCAATAATAGGCCTGGAGAGATGGTCAGCAACCACATTCTTCTCCCCTACCTTGTCCTTGATCTCTAGGTCAAACTCTTATAGGATTAGTATCCACTGGATAAGGCGAGGCTTCCCATCCTTTTTCCTAAGGAGGTGCTTGAGAGCAGAATTGTCGATGTACACAATAACTTTGAAGCAAAGAAGGTAACGTTTAAACTTTTCTATTGCATATACGACCGCAAGCAGCTCCACAAGCAGCTCCTTTTAGTTATGTTGGGTCTCGTCCAGTGTTCTACTGGCATAATAGTTCACCATAGGCTTCCTATTTTTTCTCTACCCCAAAACTGGCCCCATCGTATAATCACTGGCGTCGCACATGATCTTGATGGAATACTCTAATCTGGCAGTTGAATGATGGGGGAAGAAATTAGTGCCTACTTAACCCTGTAAAAAGCTTCGTGACGTTCATTAGTAAACATAAAAGGAGCATCTTTGGCCAAAAACTAAGTTAGAGGCTTAGCGATTTTAGAGAAGTCCTTGATGAAGCGGTGATAAAATCTTGCATGACCATGGAAACTCTGCACCCCTTTAGTAGGTGTAGGAGTGGGCAATCACTCAATAACCTCTATCTTAGCCTTGTTGACCTCAATGCCCTTATCAGAAATTACATGACCAGAAACCACATCTTTTTGTATCATTAAGTCATGCTTTTCCCAATTCAACGCTGGATTAACGTCCTCACATCTACGGAGTCCCTTAGTAAGATTTTCTAAACACAAATCAAAGCTACCTCCGTAGATAGAGAATTCATCCATGAACACCTCCCTGATGTTCTCGATAAAATTAGAAAAAAATAAAAGTGACACAGAACTAGAAGGTGGCAGGAGCATTACACAACCCAAAAGGCATCCTATGATAGGCGAAGGTGATGTAAGGGCATGTAAAAGTCATCCTCTTCTACTCACTTAGATGGATAGGAATTTGGAAGAAACCTGAATAGCCATCAAAGTAACAGAAGAAGGAATGTCTAGCCAACCTTTCCAACATCTGATCAATGAAGGGATTGGAGAAGTGGTTTTTCTGGGTGGCTTGATTCAATTTACGATAATCAATGCATATGCACCACCTAATGACAGTCCTAGTAGATATAAGTTTATCGTGCTCATTCTTAATGACGGTTACACCACCCTTTTTTGGAACTACCTGAATTAGACTCACCCGTTCGATATCTGAGATACAATAGGTAATCCCAACATTAAGTAGTTTGACAACTTCCTTTTTTACAACCTCTTGTATATTTGGATTTAAATGTCACTGAGGTTGTCTAGATGGTTCATGACCTTCATCAAGAAAAATGCGATGCATGCAACGTGAGGGACTAAGTCCCTTGATATCATCAATATTATAACCTATGACACCCCTATGCTTCCTGAGCACTTCCAACAATTCTTCAAGTTGGGGGTCATCTAGTTTAGCTCTCAATAACAGTGAACTAGTGATCAGGGTCAAAAAATTCATACCTAAGGTAGAGGTTTTAACTCTAACTTTAGTGCACTCTTCTTCTTCGCCTGAGAGGCTTAATCCTCCATATTGAGGACCTCCTTAGGGAGCTGCTTGTGTGTGTAGGCGATAGATGCATTGAGGAGTCTACCATACTCCTTTTCCCCTATATGTGAATCAGTCACATCGCAGCCGATCAGAACGACCTCTAGAGGATCCTCCATAGAATAACACTCTTTGCCCTCCTACTAAGCACCTTCTCCAGCACATCCACTCTGTAGCAAGTATCATCTAGAATAGGGTTAGCCATAGACTATGGTAGGTGAAACTCCACCTACTCATTCCCCACTTAAAGGGAGAGCCTGCCATTCTTGACATTTATCATGGCTTCTACAATAGCCAGAAAGGGTCTCCCTAGGATACTAAGGATGCGGGAGTCTTTTTCCATCTCTATAACAACAAAGTCGTAAGGAATAATGAACTTTTCCACCTATAGTGGGACATCTTCAAGAATACTAAGGGGGTACTTAACATATCTATTAGCAAGCTACAATGAGATGGCAGTAGGCTTCCAATCTCCCGCTTACAGCTTCTTATAGATAGAGTATGCCATGAGGTTAACCCTAGTCCCAAGATCACACAGTGATCCACTGATGGCCACAGCCCTTATAGAATAAGGGATAGAAAAACTTCTTGCGTCTGAAAGTTTGGGAGAAAGCTTATTCTGAATGATGGCACTGCATTCCTTAGTAAGAGACACTGTGACATTCTTAAGTAACTTCCTTTTGTTGGACAGCAAATCTTTCAAGAATTTTACATAGGAGGGCATGTCAGTGATTGCCTCCAAAAAGGGAATGTCGATGTGGAACCTTTTCAGCATCTTAAGGAATTTCCCATATTTGTTCTCATCTCTACCCTTTACTAGCCTTTGAGGGTGTGGAATATGAGGCTTGTAGGACTTCCTTGGTGGTGTATTATTCTCAGCTAACACCTCCTGGGGCTTCTCAATCTCAACCCTCTCACTTGGTGGTTCAACTAAAACCTCCTTCTCAGCACTACCCTCTTCCTCAATCTCTCTTTTGTCCTCCCTCATGGATATTATAGGACCCTCCAGCTCCTTTCTACTCTACAGAGTAATAGCGTTCATATGACGTTTGAGGTTGGTCTCAGGTTGACCTGGTTAGTGTCCCTGGGATCTAAATAAATGGCTCATTTGCTGTGTAATCTGAGCAACCTGATTTTTCATTATCTTCTGGTGAGTGGTCATGGTCTTAAATTTAGAACGGAACTGGTTGACTAACTCACCAAGGGCTTTAGTGGTCTTAGTCTAAGTTTGGATGAAACGTTTCATGGTACTTTTCAGGTTAGATTTTTGTTGATGGGGTTAACAAGGCAGGTTATAAGGTGCTTTATATTGGAAACCTGGGGGTTCATTTACATTAAGTGGCATAGGGTTATTATTTCTATAGGAGAAATTTGGGTGATTTCTTCACCCAGGGCTGTAAGTGTTTGAGTATGTGTTATTTTATGGGCATGGGTTGAAGTTTTTCATGGCATTGGCATGCTCAACTCCCTGGAACTTAGCTTGACAATGAACAGTCACATTCCCTGGATGCCACATATCTCACAGAGAACACTCACCTCATACACCATACTAGATGAGTTACCCACATTAGGAATCCCAAGTCCATCACATCTCTAAGCAAGGGCATCAATCTGGCTGGCAAGCATATCCACAGCATCCGTATCATATTTTCCATTGCTTCTCTTCAAAGTGGACCTCTCACCAGACTAATGGTAGCTATTGGAAGCCATATCTTCCAAAAGAGCTTTTACTGCTTCAACTAATTTTCCCATGAAAGCACCTCCAGCTGCGACATCAGTGGACATCTTCAACATCTAATCTAGTCCATTGTAGAAAGCCTAGACTAGGAACCAGCCAAGGATGCCATGATGTGGACATTGATGTTGGACATCCTCGAATCTCTCCCATGCTCCATATAAGGACTCGCCACTTAGTTGGGCGAACGAAGTAATGTTTACCCTCGACTTGACGATTTTTCCTAGTGGGAAATACTTGCTCAAGAAAGCCTTAGATAGTGCGTCCCAGGTAGCGAAGGCATTTGGCTCCTCATTTTGAAGCCAACTATAGCTCTATCCTTTAAAGAGAATAGGAAGAGTATCAAATGAATGGCATCTGTATTGCACTTCACAAGGAAATCACAAAGATGTATGTTTGGGTTCTCAGAGGGGTGCCTACCGAACTGGTCTCTCTCCACTATGGAGATAAGGGCTGGCTGCAACTCGAAGTTATATCCCCCAACAGTCGGATTCACTATAAATGAAGTCATACCCAACGATTGCGGCATAGCATAATCTCTCAAGACTCGATTGTCTCTTCCAGCCATTGTAGCTTCTGACTTCTACTTCTTCTTTAGGGCACCGCTTTACCTGCATGCAGTAGCTTCGATTTTAGGATCCAAGGGAACAAGATTTTGATTCCCCTAACTGCGCCTGTGTATACAAAGCAAAAACTATACCAAGCGTAAGCAGGTCCAAATAGGGATAAAGAAAATCAAATGAAAAAGAAAGGAAAAGAAAAGCCTAGTCTAGAGTATTTTTGTCAGTTCTGATATTGAAATAACCAAGTTCTCTAGCAACGGCGCCAAAAACTTGACGTGTTAAAATATCGCAAATGCAGGGTGTAGCTGTAGCTAGCAACCGGCAAGTACATGTCATGTCCACAGGGAACTGGATTTCAATTATCAAACTGACTTTTAACATCTAATCTAGGCACATATTCACTTAGGTTAAAGGTTACTGAAAACGGTTCTAATCTGCTGATTTTCAGAAACCTAAATTAAACCAATGGGTAATGAGAATCTGACATTGGTGTTCACCATGCCATCAAGCCTTATGAATCATTAACCAAATCATGCAAACATGCCCACATAAATGATTAGAATGGAAGAATTGCAAATTAAAGTGCATCAACTCCTTTCGAAGGTCATGGATTGACTAATGAACTCTAACTTTCTACTTTAATAAAATTAGAATCACAAAAGGCACAACATTGAGTAATCAAAATTCTAATTGAAACCCTAACTCTTTTCACATGAAGATATTTGATTGCTCAGAAAGTTGCACTAGATATAGGATTCAACTTTCATTGAACCCTAATTAAGAATAATGAATAAATGTCTTTCGAGCAATTCCTCAAACACCTGTTGTATTAAGTAAGAATCCAATTCATAAACATGGGCATAATTTACAAAAGTCTCGAACATGATTTGATCAAGCATAATAGGGGCTATACCCAACCTAAGATTGGGAATTTGGCCTCTACACATGTTCACAATCACAATCCTCAACCCTAATTTGATGAACATGGCTAAATGCAAGAACTTGAATTGAAATTGCAAAAGGCAGGAAAAAGATACAAACTTGAATTAATAGCCAATATGAATCCCAAATTCAAATCTTCAAACCATCCACAAATCAAAGCTAGAAAAGTCCTAAAATGTTCTCTTAATAAAACCTAATTTCTGCCTCTACTGGACGCTCTTAAGAATAAATCTTAAGGTCCCCAAAACAGGCATAGAAAAATAATTAAATACAAAATATGCTAGGGCGCACAATCTTGTGTCAATGCTCGACTGACCGTGCGCCCATACGGGATGTGAAATCTACACTGCAGGAAATAGTTCACGATTGTGCACTCGTGGCTAGCTAGCTGTGCACCCTCTTGAGCTCTTAAGCCTCCTTTTCAGGCCTATTGTACTTCATAAGACTTCTTTTTCGCTTGGAACTCGTCCTTTAGGCTTTCTTTTCCACTAAAACTAGTGTTTTCCTCAGCTTCATAGCTACTACTCCTGAAATTAAGGAAAATCATACAATAAGCATGAAATAAACCCAATGAAGCAATTTTGACCATTTCTCGTCGATGTTTAGTATGAGAATAAGAGGGGAAAAGGGTGAAATAGAGGCTCAAATAAAGTCAAAATAATGGTTTATCAATACACATGCATATATATATATATATATATATATATGTGTGTGTGTGTGTGTGTGTGTGTGTATATATATATATGTATGTATATATATATGTATGTATGTATGTGTATATATATGTGTGTGTGTGTGTGTGTGTGTGTGTGTGTGTGTGTCTGTGTGTGTGTGCGTGTGCGTATTGTTAAAGTAGAAATTATGATATTTTATCCCCTCTTATTATTTATCATTTGCTCAAAATAAATTAGTAGATTAGACTTTTATTGTACTTCTATTTATTTTGTAGGAATTGGAAAAACATGGGAAAAGTTGAATAATTAACTAAAAAAACGAACATGGATCAAGTTGAAGAGGATGAAAGCTAAGACGAAAATAAACGCATGGCTTGTGCCCAACACAACAGTGCTGTCGAGGCCCAGCTCGTGGGATAGCCCATTTCTCCTTCACAACGTTCCTCCACCTTCTCTTTGCTCTACGGCGGGCCTAGCCCAGTCCTGGCTCAGTTTGCCCCTGCCCATCTCACAGTTCAACCAGCAGCCTAAGTATCCCTTCCCCCTTCTCACCTAAAAAAACACGCTTGTCACGTGAAATAAAAACGCAGCCCCCCTATTCTTTCTTCTTCCCCCTGCGTGAATCGGGAGTCTCATGACTCCTTAGCTATCATGGCCGTCTTCTCCTTCTTCTTCGATTACCCAAGGCCCTTAATTCTTCTCCTCCTTAATTACTAATCATCAAGTCAATCGTTTACCAGGATTGAATTCGAAGAATTTATCGAGGCAATGAGGGGTCAGCGTTTTTTAGAGGGCTGCGTCTTTATGGGGTTCGAATTACAGAGCAAAGGGGTGCAGAGTGACTTCGGTCTTCAACTATCATTTTTCGATTCTTTTTTTCAGGTTTAGATCTAGGCCATAGTTTCAGAAATTGGTGTAATCTGATTATAAGTTGTTGGTTGATAGAGATTGCAATTCAATTTTTCACGATTTGGTGTGAATTTTCGTTGGCTTCATTGCCCAGTCTAGCATTGACAGCTTGCAGCTTCCCCTGTTTCTGTGCAATTCGATGCTCGCCATGGCTCAATTCAGTTTTGGGTTATTACAGTTTCTACTTTCTAATTGAATTCAAATGCTTGGGTAGTTATGGTTGTGACTTTGCTGTGTTTTGAATTAAGGTAGTCTCTCATACTCTGGTTCGTGTTTGTTTCAAATTTCAGCCTATATGAATGGTGCTTACTTAGTTTAATGGAAACTGAATGTATTGATTTGGTTTACTATTCAATGAGATACAACCCATTGTATATGGTTTATTGAGTAGTTTAGATCAGACTAAGTGTGACCTAATTTCACATACCATCTCCGTGGATCGACACCTCAAGTATTGCAACGATAACCGTATACTTGTAGAAATTACCAACATATATATATATATACACACACGCACGCACGCACGCACGCGCATGCACAGACACACACACATATATGTGTGTGTGTGTATTTTATACATACATACATATATATATATATATATATATATATATATATATATATATATATAGACATCTGTGTGTGTGTGTGTACACACACACATATACATGTACATACATACACATACATACACATATGTTTTCTACACAAAGTTGTAGGGCATGATACTTAGGGTGTGATACACTCATAAGGGCTATGGGTAATTCGACAGCTTAGCTACCTCAGAAACCCTAGTTCCTTAACTGGTCCGTCTAATATAAAAGGGGATGGTCTAAGAGGGAGAAGATAACAAAAAAGCACCTAGGGTTCTGTAAAGTGAGTTTTTAGCGCAAGACCCTAGGTTGTGGGATTGTGAAGGTTCTCTGAATTGTGAGTTCGTTCTTCAACCAGTGATTCAAAGCCAAAGTTTGACCGTCTTCCACTGTTGGATTAAGGTAAATGTGTTTACGCATAATTCAATATATTGATTTCTTTATTTGTGCCAGAGCCAATCGGCTTGTTTCCTTATTGGATGTACTCTTATAATTCATGCCTTAAACATGTTAATAGTCGTACGCTTGTTTTCGTTCATTGCTTTGTTGCTTCATAAACTCGAAAACTTCAGGCTATTATTTCTTATGCAAGTTCTTGATGATTTTCTATGATATTTTGGATTCTAATAGAGCTTGATGAGAGCTTGAATTTGATATATAATACGCATATTTTTGCTCAGTATTTTGCGAGCAATTATGGTTTGGAATTCTAGAGTTTTTTCACATGTGAAACCTAATTTTGAATTCTTGAATCATTGATTTGAGTCAGTTAACTTGCAAATTGATTTATCGAATGTCTTGTCCATTAGATTTGAACAAAACCCCTTAACTTGTTGTTCAATTTGATCGAAAATTCGCTCGAATTTTGGAAAAGAATTAGCCGCCAATACGAGGGTTTAGTGGGGTGATGAACCGAAATTTTCGATCTATTCTGGGTCATTTTTTTCCCAAATTGATTTTGCTTTCTATTGTTCAAGTGTTGATAAGTAAAAGCCCTTAAAATTCTAGTTCTTTCGATCAAACTTTGACCTACAATTTTTACGAAAAATTTAAGAAAGTAGTTAGGGTTTCTGCCGAAAATATGTGATTTATTTTTAGTCGTTTTTGGCTGCTCTTTCTTGCAATTGGTTTGTGATTTTTTTACCCATAAAATTCTAAGGGAATGTCCTCAATTCATGCCGAGAATTGACCAAAAATTTGTCTGGAATTTAGAGAAACACTGTCAGTGAGTTCTGGGATTAAGGTTCGAAATTTTGAGCTCAAACTCGACCTAAGTACCCTAGATTATTAAGCATATTTGAGCAATTATGGCCTAGTTTTGCGCTAATGGATCCCACGGCTGGTTACGGTTTGTTCGAAAAGTTTCAATCCAAATTTAATCCTTTTTAGGTCATTATTGCTTGCAATTGCTTTGTGCCGTTCGTAACTCATGAAGTTCTAAGCAAAATCCCTCAAAAATCTATCGCCAATTCACATGAATATGATCGAAAATTGCATAGAATCGTCAATGACAATTGCACCCAAATCAGGTTTCTGAACTCGATTTTCGGCTCTTTTTTAGCAGATTTTTCCAAATTAAAGTTCCAGATTAGTCCTAAAACAAGTTTGGGATGAATTTCAATTATTTGATTGAATAAATTTGAGTAAAAATGGCAATTTACACCCAAATTAGTTGTTTGAACTCGATTTTGGGCCCTTTTTGCAGTAGATTTGACCAAATTTAAAGTTCTAGATTAGTCCTAAAACAAGTTGAGGATGAATCCTACTGATTTGATTTAATAAATTTGACCAAAAAAGGGCACTTTGCAACTAGATTGTGTGACAGGTCAAGAGGACCCGTTTTCTTACTTGGGGGTTTGACGGACACCATTGGAGGAAGTGTAAGAAGTTCTCTCACATGCAATGCACAAGACCATTGTTGACTAAAATGTTGACCTAGGCTGACCATGAGGATTAACCAAATTTGTTTTATTTATTTTATTTTTGGGTGATTCCCTTTTAAAAGGTTTCACACGAAAGCTATTTGGTGAAACTAATGCTATTTTTTTTAAAAATATGCCATGTTTGTTTTGTTGTTGAGATTATTGGGCGAAACCTTTAGCATGTTTATGTTCCTTCTTTTCGTCATATTTAATTTCATTTGAATTTCATGTATATATATTGAGTATATATTAGATTGAAATTTATGAATGTTATGTTACATATTATGAAAATATGTTTCATATATTATAATCATCAAATTGCAGATAAAATTTATCTATACAAAAATACATCTGATTTGCGATGGAAATACTGATGGAGTCCGTCGGACAGTGGTTCTGGGTGCAGGCAAATTTGCAGAGGGCGGGAAATTCTGCCCCCTCAGAGGAAAAATTTTCTTTTTAAAAAATTTTTGGTTCTCAAAAACAAAGAAAAAACTTAAATATATCACGACATGATCATCACATAAAATATATGTAATAATTACCAAATATAAAGTTTTATATCTGCCAAAAAAAGGTGCTAAATTAAACATTAATCACGACATTCGTTAAACACAATTGTTCTGAATCTACACGCAGATCATATAAATTAATCAGATAAATTTGTGGGATCATCATCATTGTCATTTTCGGAGTCCTCTTTATCATTAGGGTTCAACATGATTTGACCGGAAGAACCTACACTTTGTCCTTTATGAAATCCTAAAACTTTTTTCACAATGCGCTCTGTCTTCCCCTATTTCTTGGCAATTTGAGTTATAGCCTCTGCTTGCTTGGCTATGCTCTAATTGAGGAGTTGCGCTTGCTCTCTTGGATCAAAATGCGTAGCTGATGAATGACGTGCAGCTGTAATTAGAGCTGATTTCTTTAACTTGACCCCCTCCATGCCAAAACCGTATACACGGCCTTTTTTGTCCAGATTTTCTTTACCCAAAGCTCTTTTAAAGAAGTTAGGTGCGAGGACATTGAACTTTCTTTTAAAAAAATGTGTTTTGTTTAGAATTTTGTTAAATATACAAATTATTCCTAAAATGATTTAATTTATTTTCACATATTTATGGATGTATGTTGGACTATGTTGAAATATTCTTAAGGTTGTCATTTCCCCTTTGATTAGAAATTTAAGAATTTCTTTTAGAATTTTCAATGTGTGTTAAGTGTTCTCGTAACTTGGAATGAAATGAGAAAGTTGATTACACTAAAGCGTTTACTCCTACGACGATGATTAGGGGCTATATGTGAATGTTTAGCTCTAGGGTCTATGTGTATATTAGCTCTGTTGGTTATTGCCAAGTCATATGGATGTGTTTGTGTTAAAGTATTAGACATATGTGTGCTTTTCTACATACTATAAAGCTTGTGTTTTACAACTATCATGTCAGCTACGGCAATTGCTAGACTTGGATGCCTTGTTATTAGGTTTGACAATTATTAGAAGACCCCATACATCTCCTTAAGAGAGCACCCAAGGCATATGTCAAATATGATTAGTGAATGGGCTGAAATGCACTATGAAGTGACCAATGAGCAACAGTTCATGCCATGATCCATTCGTTGCCTAAAGACTATGGTCATATTAAGATGGTCTTGTCTTGAACGAAGTATATCGTTACTTTCGTGGACATCAGGCGATGACTTGAGGAAGAGGAAGAGCAGAAAGGGGCCACTAAAATGACAGCTGCAGGAGTGCACATGTTAACCTCTAAGTTGAGGAATGGTTCTAAGGGGAATAACTAAGGTAACTGGATTGATAAGGCTTATTCAAATGAGAAACCTAAACATGACCAACAAGGCAAAGAAAAAAGTGCAGGGAAGAAGGATTTAAAGCAGGCTAAGTGCTTCAACTGTGACCAAATGGGTCACCACACTCATGATTGCACTAAGCCCAGAAGGTGCTTTAGCAATATCTCTTAGTTATCTTTGGGTTGCTAGTTGTACTCTACTTTCTGAAGCTAAACCTATGTGGATTGTAGGTTCAGGAGTTCGAACCAAAGAACTGGGGACATGAAACTTTACTGGGCTTCCAATAGGTTCTTGCAGGGTTCGATGAGGACACATGTGGAGACAACAACAAAGTGATTATTGGAGGGATCGGAACATACAAACTAGTCTTGTATACTGACCGATACCCTATCCTATGTGAAATCCTACTTGCCTGAGATTCGTTGGAATAATGTTGCTACATTGGTTTTATTGGACTATATTCAAGGCATTGAAGCCTAGTTATTTTATTTTTTTCAAAACACCTTTAGTTTCGGTTATGGTTTTATTAGAAATGGTTTACTTGTAATGGATTGAATATTTATTCCAATAATCCAATTGTTTATTTTTTTCATATTAACAAATTATGATGATGTGAAATGTCTCTTTATCAAGCTAGATAGGTCATGTAAGTTAAAAGCATGTATATGTAAGAGCTGATAAGATAAGATTTGTTAACAAACATAAGTGGACTAGCCCACTTTTAAACATTATCTAGCTAGAAAAACAACAACAAAACCATTTAATTTTAGAAAGGTTACTAAGAGCCAAATTTCTATTGTAGTCAATTTATTTGAACATATGGTTTGATGAATGTGATAATAAGGCTTAGAATGCCTATATTTCATCACATTTTCACTAGATTTGGTCTTGTTTATTTGACCTCAAATGAGTCTGAATCGATAAGTTGCTTTAGAAAAGATGTGGGTTTGGTTGAAAATCAAATTAAACCCAAGAGGTTATGGCCTCAAAGACCAAATCATTACAAAATATTTGTTGGCATTATTTAGTGGATACTATGATGAAAATGGAATAATTTATGAGCTAACTATCCCTAAAAGTCTACAGCAAAAGGTAGTTATGGAAAAAGAAAATAGAATGCTCCTTGATATGGTAGGATCAACAATTGCACAAAATTTATGAATCTTCTGTTAAGGAGATCTCCTTTTGGTGTAATCTATGATCTTGATCTCATGCTTGTAAGGTAAGTTGTTACCACTTTATATGATAAGCCTAGTATGAGAGTACACAACTCCTCCTATATGGAAGTGCTATAAGGGAAAGGTAGAGCATTTTTATGGGATAATCTACCTTTAAAGTTTCTTTTTTTTTTTTTTCCTCATTGGGCTGTAAAACAGTCGAAGTGCAACTAAAATTTAACCAATGTATATCACATTCTAAAGAATGAATTTTCAAGGAAGGGCGAGATATGTTATGCCTTATCTCTATTAATTCTCCAAGCCAAATTAGATCCTTTCATTCGAGTGGGTAGTGGTTTGAGTGGGAGTAAAATCGATCCAAAGAGAGATGATTTGAGATTATATGAATCTCTACCAAGGGCCTGTTCATTTCATTGGGAACTATAGGTTAGAAAATATGTGAAGCTGGTCGAGATTGGTAGAAGTGAGTTTAAGTTGTTTTTTTTCTTTTTTGTTGAAGTGGGTTGAAGTAGGTTGAAGTAGGTTGAAGTGGGTTGAAGTTGGAAGAAGTAGGCATATTTTTTTTTTTTAATATGATAGGTAGAAGTTGGTTGAAGTGGATTGAAGTTGATTGAGGTTAGTTGAAGTTGGAACTTTTTTTGTTGAAGTGGGTCGAAGTGGGTATATTGGTATTTACCAACAAAAAGAACAGGCGCTAAGATGCGGTTGTCAAAAAGATTCCTCTATGCCATTTGGGCAATGCGTTATATGAACCTTTCGCAACATTCATACAAAATGAAAATAAGCAAATATGACCTTTTCAATCCTTCTAAGAACAAGGGGATTAAGATAATGGAAATAAAATGGAGTAAATGAAGATGAATAGCTAGTTGACTTTATAGAAGGACACAAAGTAGTTCGAGAATAGAACGGTTCTTAAATTGTAAGGTTAATGGAATAGTTGACTTGAGGCTTACCTTGTTGCAAAAAGGGCACACACAATAGAATAGGATTAACTACAAAGAGTTGTTTCCCTCTTAATATGTGCTTTATCCTAATTTCACCTTTGTCTCGCTATTATCACTAGTTTGGACCTAAAGTCGCATCATATGGATGTGCAAATATCAATCTCAAAGGGGATCTAAGTGGAGTTCCACTAAGAAGGATCACAAACATGTGGACATGTGAGGTCAATTATGACCTTAACCTCTTCAACAAATTGGTATACTTATTTTTTCATAGTGTGGTGATCTCTAGTGGTTACACTGTAATTGAT
The DNA here is from genome assembly GCA_029747015.1 of Carnegiea gigantea. Lineage (NCBI taxonomy): Eukaryota > Viridiplantae > Streptophyta > Magnoliopsida > Caryophyllales > Cactaceae > Carnegiea > Carnegiea gigantea. The sequence continues at coordinate 54,631 of JAKOGI010001875.1, forward strand.
ACCAAAAGGTCTAAAAGCAATTTTGTAGTCAAGTCATTATATGTAGATGACTTACTAATACTTAGAAATGATGTAGAATTATCGAGTAAGGCAGAAGGCCTTGTCATCCTCTAACTTTGAGATGATTAATATGGGTAAAGTAGGATATGCTCTTGAAATAAAAGTTTTTGAGAGAATATTCAAAGAGATTATTCTTTTTTCTAAATAGAATGACATCAAAATGTATTTGGACAATCTAATACGCACAATCCATGACCTTAGTGGTACTCACATAAATAAAGGTGAGGCCTTACAGTAAAATGTATCCACACTCTATTGGAAAAGGACTAATAAGTAGAAGCCACTTTGTTAGGTGTGGCTAGAAGTTTAATGCATGATATGATACATATCCAACTTGGTATCTTTAAATGGATATCAATTAGACCTAATACTAGCATAGTGGTAGATAGTTAAGTCATAAGGTACCTAAATGGAACCTCCAATTAGGCGCTTTTAGTACATAGGCAACAACTTGCATCCAAAAGGGTGTAATGGTCTTGACTGTGGCAAGTTTAGATGAGAAATGAACCTTCAGATATGTCTTCCTAGTAAGCAATGGTGCTGAAGCGGCAAGAACCACTCATATGTTGCCTTATTATGAGAAGATTTATGGCTCTGCCCTTAAAACAGTTAGTTTGGTTAAAGAGGCACTCAGATTATTTGGTTCATGGATCTAATAGTATTGTCTAGTAATGATTTAATGGGACAAGTTGTGATCACATTGTAATCACAAAATTACAAAGATTGAATTTTTATAGATTCAATTGAATGAATTTGGATACAATCTCTATGAATACAAAATTCTCTTATTCTTTCTCTATTAAGGATGGATTTTCCAACCTTTGAATCAAGAAGGGTAGGGGCCTATTTATAGGAAAGTCTCCCCCATGAAAGTCAAGATGAGCCTTAACTTGGGTCTTGAGCTTTGACCTTGATTTTGGGCCTTTCAATCAGGCTTTACCCTAGACTGTTTTGACTTTGACTTGGGAGTCTCTCGGGCTTGGGCCAGGCATTGACTTAGAAGTCGCCTCAAGCTTTGACCGGGGACATTGACTTGAGAATCGTTTTGTCGTTTGACTTGTGAATCGATGTAGGTCTTGACCTTTGACTTTGACCTTTAACTTTGACTTTGACGACGCCTTGACTTGAACGTCATTTGAGCTTTATGTGGTGATTTGACTTGGTAGTCGTCATGAGCCTCGATTTGGACTTTGATTTGAATTTTGACTGAGCCTGGACTTGGAAGTCATTTGGGCTTCATCTTAGGCTTGGCTTATGAGTCTTTTGGGCTTGACTTGTGAGTCTTTAGGCTTGATTAAACTAATTAATAGGCTTGGCCCAATTAATTAATTTAATTTCATTTTGATATGAATAATTTTTAGTACCTACAAATTGCCCCCTTGAGACAAGATCACGTACGAGACTTGTGGTTTAAGCGTGATCGATGTCTCGATTTCCTTGTATCATATGTTCACAACAAATGTCTTGAACATGCTTTGATTTGCTCTTTTCCATTTTCTTTTCCTTTGTGCGCCTGGCTCCTTTTGCAAAGCCCAGACCGTCCTCCTTTCTTTCTTTTCTTTTTTTTTTTGGTTGCATGTGGGCTGGCCTGGCTTCTTGATCCATTTCTTCCTGAGCAGGCTTGCTCTTTTCCTTTATTTCACTTTCCCTGAGCCCAAAGCCCAGCCCCTTTACTTTATTTAAGTGACACGCGCGGGGCACGTGACCCCAGTCTGGCTTCTTTGTTCTGTTTCTTTCTTCTTTTGGGCTGAGCCTCCTTTTCTTTTTTCCTTGTTTAGTTCTTTTTCTTTTTGCTGGTGAGCTTGGATGTTCTTCTATAACCCAGCCTAGCTTGCTTCTTGACTCTATTTTACTTAACCCAGCACGCCCTCTTCACGTGATCCCATAGCCCTTCTTCTTCCTCTTTCTTCGATCAACCACCTTTGGAAACTCTTTGCCCTCGCCCCCATCTTCTTTGCTGCAATCTGGAGACCCGAGACCATGAACAAACCCCATTTGTTGCTGCTACAGCGGCTGGTGTCGCTTACTGCTACAGTGCTACGGTTGGTCTTCAAGGTGAGTACACCCCCAGAGGCTAATCTTGAGCCACCATTCCTCCTCTGCCTCCACAACTTACTGCTACTGGCTTCCCAAAGCTCAGTCTTTGCATCATTTTTGATCAAAGGTATAAACTTTATCGATCTTTTTCCATCTCCTTTCGACTTTGTGCTCTTTTTTGTGAAATTCCATGCTACCTTCCTTCTTCTTCATGAAAGAGCACTTTTTTTTTTTGGCCCTTTTTTGTGTATATGGGTAACATACGTGGATGAATGTATGTGTATCCACCAGTAGTTCTTTGTTTGCTCTTTCCACATTTCTTTCCCCAGATGTGTCTCATAGAAGGTTATGTCCCCATTTGTTGACACAGTTAATGCAACAGCACTCCTTATTCCATAATAGTCCAGGGGTATCTCAAAAATTAATGGCTAAAGTCATCACCTTAATGGCTAAAGGGAAATGGCTGCACAGAGAACTAGGGGCCATACGAATACCCAACTTTAAAAAGAAAGACATATTCTTTCTTTTTTTTTCTGATGGAGCTATGTGGGTTGAGGAGAGAGAAAAGATTAACACTTGGCCCCTATTTTTTGTTTAAGAATTGAAGGGGAATGGCCATGTTTTTTTGTGAGCTGTTGTGAACATGTGTGTGAGGAAGAATGGAAAATGATAAAGGTTAGAGCTTGGCCTCTGTTTCTTTGTACGAGATGAAGCCATTGTTGCCAAACTTCACCAAGGTATTGCTTTACCCTTTCTTTGTTTACAGATTGAACACTTTATTGCTATGTGATGCCCTTGCTAGAACTTGAAGATGCTTGCTAAAATAAATCAAGGAAACCCCTGAAAATTTAGCACACTTAAATCACCTGATGCTTGCTCTTCGTTTTTTTATTTGGCACATGTTGATTTTGGGTTTTCAATGAGGATTTTTTTAGAGAATTTGGGTTTGCTTTGATTTGGGAGAATTAGGAGAATTTGGCTTTTGAAGGGGATCCATGGGTGTTTGTGGTCTCGCAAATGTTGTTGAAAAATCTGGCATGAAGCCACCCTAGGGCGTCCGGGTATGTCTTTTAAATTTGTTATTATCCAAGTTATTGGCTCTTTTTTATTTTTATTTTTTTGCATGACCATGAGCAATAAAGGTTGACAGAGTCCTACCAAGCCAAGACCAAGTTCATGTTCAATCAAGTCCAGAACATCCAAGAACAAGGTCCCAAGTGCAAAGGATGGCTCACCTTTTACTAGAAACACAAACAGAAACCTACGGGTTCAAAACAGTTTACAAGCCCAGTTTTGTGTTTCTAATTACTTAGGCCTCCATGAGGTTTAAGTCCAGAATTTTTGTATATTTTGGGTCCTTAAGACGTTAACTACCTGGTGCAAGTGATTAAATGAAGTTAAGTCAAGTGGAATATGAAGAACCAGGTCAGTTTTCCAAACCATGTAGGCTAGAACCTAGTTTAGACCAGTCCAGGTATTTTGATCTTTTGAGTAGGCAATAAGCTCTAAATTGAGTAATTACACTTGGAAGAGTTGGAATGTTTCTAGAGCTTTCCAACCATATGTGGCAAGCTAATTCATGCTCACGTTTGGCATGTGAAATGTGGCCTCCAATCAGAGCCTGAAAACTGCCAGCTACTGCCCGGTTGCACCTAATTGGTGCATTTGGTGGTTGAATCCCTTTTCGGCGTCCAATCTGTGTCTAGCTACTTGGATGAGTAACCAACAAACTGTTGGACACAATCATGGAGGAACCACCAAGTTATCCAATGAGAAGCAAGTGAAGAAGATAGCCTCATTTTGAGTGGCTAGCCGGAAAGTAAAAGCAACCAGTCAGCATCACCGCTTTTCTTCACTTCAAGACAGCTACTTATTAGCTTAATTGCTTACTTAGTATCACATTTAGCTTTAATCATAATGATTAGATAGACTCAATGGATGTATTTAACAAGGACTAAGCTAGGATTAGCATAGAAACCTCACCGGTTAACTAAAACTGTGAACTAAGCAAGTGTAAGAGGTTTCCTAATTATGAAGAAACCTCACTCCCTAGTCTTTAGCTACTTGGTTGTTTGCTTCCTAGCCTTTAAGGCTCTGTACTCTTCATTTTTCAATCAAATTTCGTACATTTTGAATGAAAGAAAGAGAGCTTTTGCTCCTCAAAATCGAAACACCAAACTTGCTTATCCTTAACTAGGCCAGTTAAGGTGGTGTTCAAGTATAGTCCTAATCTTGTCTAAGTAGTGATTTCTGTATCTTAATCAAGCTTAGGGGCCCTAGCCTTGGTCTTGGTGGTGATTATTGTATCAAGATTTACGTTTAGAACTATCCAAAAGTCACTTTTAGTTTCGGATTGCATAGAAAGCATGCTAAGGCCGTGAGTTCCTTTGTTTGTTTTTCTGTTCTCCTTTGATTATAAGTGATTTCCATTTAACTTTACATCATATTTGGTATCAGAGCTTGGTTTCTCCTTAGCTTGGTACGTCCTTCCTCCTTCCAGAATCACTTCCCCATTCAATTCCAAACACATTCCTAGTTTGAGTGCAAACACAAACCGTGAGCAAGATGAGTTCTAGCATAAGTTTGGAAGAGAAGTTTGATGCTCTTATGAGGCAGAATGAGATGCTAATAAAGAAGATTAATAAGGATTCCTAGAAGAACCAAGAAACTAAGGCTCAAAATGAGTACTTACGTAAACAGCTTGGTGCATTCATGAAGCAAAAGCAAGTAATCAACGAGGAACCTCTACAATCTGAACCTAGAAGGCAAGAGCATGTGTTTAGCCATCATCTTGATTCATCTAGTAAGGATGAACCATTGAAAATGGCTAGGCCAGAACCATGGATGCAAGCTAATACCAATGATTTCAGTAAAAATTTCAGAATATGAAGGCAAGCTTGATCCTGAAGAATTCTTGGATTGGTTACACACAATTGAGAGAGTTTTTGAGTATAAGGACATTCCTAAAGAGAAGAAGGTGAAGCTGGTTGCTCTAAGACTCCGTAAGTATGCTTCTCCTTAGTGGACTAATTTGTGTGCCAAAAGAGTTAGAGAAAGGAAGTCCAAAATCAGAACATGGGAGAAGATGAAGAATAAGCTAAAGGCTGGATTTCTTCCTCCTACCTATGTTCAAGATTGTTACTCAACTCCATAACTTGAACCAAGGTAACCTGAGTGTAGAAGAATACACTAGAAAGTTTGAAAAGCTTGTAATTAAGTGTGACTTACATGAACCAGAAGAGCAAACAATCGTTAGATACTTGGGAGGCCTTGATCCTAGGTATGCTAATGTTATTGATTTATAAGCTTACACTTTATTTGATGAGATTTGCATGCTTGCTCATAAAGTTGAACAACAAAAGAAAGCAAAACAGCTATTTAAACCTCAAAACTTTAAGCCTTTAAGCCGGAACATATCCTTTAACAAGAGGAGTTCTAATCCACCTCCTAAGCCTACAAATCCTTTCCCTTCCAATCCACAAAGAACCCCAGCTCCACAAAAGGCCCAAACACCTCCAACCAGACCTAATCCCAATCCTATGAGCATAAGGAGATGTTTTAAGTGCCAAGGATTAGGCCACATAGCCTCGGACTGTCCAAATAGAAAAGTGATCACTTTAGCCGAATGGAGAGCTATGGATGAGCAAGAATTTGAGGAGGAAATTGAAGGAGAAAGTGAGAAAAACCTTGAGGAAAACCTAGAAGAGGTTGAAGAAGAAGCAGATAAGGGTGAGATGCTAGTTTTAAGAAGGGTCTTGAATGGCCAGAAGGGAGCTAAAGATGAGTAAAGGGAGGACATCTTTCATACTAGGTGCATGGTTAAAGACAAGGTTTGTTCGTTGATTATTAATGGAAAAAGTTATGCCAATGTAGTTTCTCTTAGCATGATTAAGAAACTAGGCTTGCAAGCTACGGCCCATCCCCATCCATACAACATCCAATGGCTAAACTAAAGTAAGGGATTATAAATTAACTCCCGGTGCCTCATTTCTTTGTCCATTAGTAAGAACTACCAAGATGAGTTATGGTGTGATGTTATCCCCATGGATGCATGCCATGTCTTGTTGGGTAGACCTTGGATGTCTGATAGAAAGGTAATGCATGATGGATTCCAGAATACATACTCCTTTTCTAAGGGAGGAAAGAAGATTACCTTAAAACCATTATCACCATATGAACTCCACAAAAACAAACCTACAAAGAAACCTGAACATTCTAGTTGCTTATTATCCTTTAGTGAACCTCTCTTAAAGGCTTCATATCATGAGTTTAAAGCTTTTAAAGAGTGGATCCTAAACATCCAAGATGAACCAGAAAGTCCCTTGCCTACTCACCCTATAGCCAAGTCACTCATACAAAAGTTCTGTCATCTATTTCCTGAGGAGATACCTATGGGGTTACTTCCTAAAAGAGATATCCAACACCATATTGATCTCATTCCTGGTTCAATCCTCCCTAATAAGCCAGCGTATACGATGAACCCAAAGGAAACCATGGAGATTAAAAGCAAGTAGAAGAATTGATGTCCAAAGGGCTTATAAGAGACTCTTTAAGCCCATGTGTCGTGCCTGCCTTGTTGGTTCCAAAGAAAGATGGTAGCCAACGAATGTGTGTGGATAGCAGAGCAATAAATAAAATCACAATCAAGTATAGGTATCCCATACCTAGACTTGAGGATATGCTAGATGAACTACATGGCCAGAATCCGAGAGGGAGATGAATAGAAGACGGCATTCAAGACTAAGGGAGGTTTATATGAATGGCTTGTCATGCCATTTGGTCTTTCTAATGCTCCTAGTACATTCATGAGGCTACTGAATCAAGTATTCAAGCCTTACATTGGTAAATTTGTGGTGGTTTACTTCGATGACATTCTAATTTATTCCAAGGATGAGCAAATGCATCAAGATCATCTTAATCAAGTCATGCTTGTTCTTGAACGTGAGAAGCTGTATGATAGCCTTAAGAAATGTACTTTTTTCACCCATAAAGTTATATTCTTAGGTTATATTGTTTCTGAAGAAGGGATAAAGGCAGATGAGAGCAAGTTGGAGGCTATACGGTTTTGGCCACAACCCCAAAGCATTCATGATGTTCAAAGCTTTCATGGATTAGCTTTCTTTTATAGGAGGTTTATTCGAAACTTCAACACTATTATGGCTCCCATGACTGAGGTGATTAAGGGTACATCATTCAAATGGAACCCTAACGCCCAATCTGCCTTTGAAGAAGTAAAGAGAAGACCAACTTAAGCGCCTATCCTTGCTTTACCGGGCTTTGAGAAGGTCTTTGAAGTTGAATGTGATGCATCAGTAGTGGGATAGGTGGTGTTCTTACTCAAGAAGGTAAGCCATTAGCCTTCTTCAATGAGAAGTTATGTGATTCAAGAAGAAAGTACTCCACCTATGACAAGGAATTCTATGCTATTGTACGGTGTTTAGAGCATTAGAGCCATTATTTAGTGGCTAGTGAGTTTATATTGCATTCCGATCATAAGGCTTTAAAGTATATTCAAGGCCAACACAAGTTAAACTCATGCCATGCTAAATGGGTTGAGTTCCTTCAGCTATTCCACTTCACCAATAAGCACAAGTTTGGAAAGTTAAATCAAGGTGCCGATGCATTATCTAGGAGGCATCTCCTCCTATTTCAATTGGATGCTCTTATTCTTGGTTTTAAGCATTTAAAGAGTTTATATCTTGACAATGAAGACCTTGGGGACTTATGTTATACGTGCTTAAAGCACCCCAACGGGGAACTCTTAGCCCAAGAGGGCTATTTATTCAAGGGAGTACAATTATGTATTCCAAAGTGTAGCACCCATGAGCTCCTAATTAGGGAAGTTCATGGTGGTTCTTTGGCTGGTCATTTTGGTGAGTCCAAGACCTTAACCATGCTAAGGGAACATTATTACTTTCCTGTGATGGAAAAGGATACTCAAGACATCCTAAGAAGGTGTGGAACATGCCAAGCTGCCAAGAGTCACACCTTACCCCATGGTTTATACATGCCACTTCCAGTTCCCACTTACCCTTGGGTGGATTTGAGCATGGACTTTATTTTGGGTCTACTAAAGACTCAAAGGGGCAATGATTCAATATTTATGGTCGTAGATAGGTTTTCAAAGATGGCACACTTCATACCTTGCAACAAGACCAATGATACTACACAGATTTCTAAATTGTACTTTAAAGAGGTAACTAGATTACATGGTATCCCTAAGTCTATTGTTTCTGATAGGGACGCAAAGTTTTTAAGTCATTTCTGGATCACTCTTTGAAAGAAGCTTGGCACTAAATTAATGTATAGTAGCAAATGTTACCCCCAAACTAATGGGCAAACTGAGGTAACCAATCAAACCTTAAACCTCATGTCAAAGCTTGGGATTTACTCTTGCCCCATGCTGAGTTTGCATACAAAAAGGCCCCAAGCAAGGCTACTGGTCTTTCCCTTTTAAGGAGGTCTATGGGATTGATCCGTTAAGTCCCATTTATCTTACTCCACGGCCCCTAGACCAAAAACTAAGTGCGGATGCAGTAGCAAGAATAGAAGAAATTCAAAAGCTCCATGAGTTGGTAAAGGCCAGAATTGAGAAGATAAATGCATCCTATGAAGCCCAAGCCAACAAGAATAGGAGAAAGATGGTTTTTCAACCTAAAGACCTAGTATGGATCCACTTGAGGATGAAGAGATTTCCTTCTAAAAGAAAGAACAAATTGATGCCAAGAGATGAAGGTCCATTTGAGGTCTTAGAGAAGGTAAATGACGATGCATACAAGGTTGATTTACCAGGAGAGTATGAAGTTTCAGCCATGTTCAATGTGGTAGATTTGAGCCCCTTCCATCTAGATGATTCCCAAGCAGATTTGAGGATCAAATCTTTTCAACAAGGGGAGGATGATGGAGTCCTACCAAGCCAAGAGCAAGTTCATATTTAATCAAGTCCAAAATGTCCACGAATAAGGTCCCAGTGCAAAGGATGGCTCACTTTTTGCTAGAAACACAAATAGAACCCTACGGGTTTAAAATAGTTTACAAGCTCGATTTTGTATCTCCAATTACTTAGGCCTCCATGATGTTTAAGTCCTGTACTTTTGCATATTTAGGGTCCTCAAGATGTTAACTACCTGGTCCAAGTGATTAAATCAAGTTAAGTCAAGTAAAAGATCAAGAACCAGGCCAGTTTTCCAAACCGTGCAGGCTGAAACCTAGTTTAGACCAATCCGAGTATTTTGATCTCTTGAGTAGGAAAATGAACTCTAAATTGTGTAATTCCACTTGAAGGAGATTAGAAGACTTCCAAAGCTTTCCAACCATATGTGGCAAGCCAATTCATGCCCACGTTTTGCATGTGAAACGTAGCCTCCAATCAAAGCCTGAAAACTGCCAGCTACTACCCGGTTGCACCTAATTCGTACATTTGATGGTTGAATCCCTTTTCAGTGTCCAGTCGTTGTCTAGCTGCTTGGATGAGTAACCAATAAGATGTTGGACACAATCATAGAAGAACCACTAAGTTGTCCAATGAGAAGCAAGTGAAGAAGACAGCCTCACTCTGAGTCGCCAGCCGAAAAGTAAAAGCAACCAGTCAACATCACTACTTTTCTTTACTTCAAGGCAGTTGCTTATTATCTTAATTGCTTGCTTAATATCATGTTTAGCTTTAATCCTAATGATTAGATAGACTCAATAGATGTACTTAACAAGGATTAAGCTAGGATTAGAATAGAAACCTCACGGGTTAACTAAAGCGGTGAACTAAGCAAGTTTAAGAGGTTTCATAATTATGAAGAAACCTCACTCCCTAGGCTTTAGCTGCTTGGTTGCTTGCTTGCTAGCCTTTAAGGCTTTGTATTCTTCATTTTTCAATCAGGTTTTGTACATTTGAAAGAAAGAAAGAGAGCTTTTGCTTCTTAAAACTGAAACACTAAACTTGCTTATCATTAACTTGGCCAGTTAAGGTGGTGTTCGAGTATAGTCCTAATCTTATTTAAGTGATGATTTATGTATCTTAATCAAGCTTAGGGGCCCTAACCTTAGTCTTGGTGGTGATTACTATATCCAAGATTCAAGTTTAGAACTATCCAAAAGTCACTTTCAGTTTCGGATTGCATAGAAAGCAAGCTAAGGACGTGAGTTCCTTTGTTTGTTTTTGTGTTATCCTTTGATTGTAAGTGATTTCCATTGAACTTTACATCAAAGGTGGTAGCTTTTGCTGAAACGAATCCAAAGGAAGCCACGTTATTAGACTTAAAGTCTTTTCATGCCTGCTTGTACCGTCGTAACATCGCATTCATTTATTGTCGCATTTTCTCGTACCGCAACATCATGTTTATTTTTTGAACGGTGGCATTCATTGTCGGCACAATGTGGCTTGTTTTTTTTTTTTTTGTATGCCAAGACCCCTTACCTTTTTCGTTGCATTTGTATTGTTGCTTGTGCATATTAAGGAGCCATTTGAAGAACCACTTGTGGAACGATTCGTCGTTAGGCCTAGAATGGATGCCGATACGTATGAAAGTGATATGAAGACTTAGAGAACCACTTGCAACACGGTTCACTCCTTGGCCATGGGCCTTGAATGGATACCGATATGTATAAAAGTGGTATGAAGATTTCAAAAATCACTTGCGACACGGTTCGTCGCTTGGCCATGGGCCTTGAATGGATACCGATGCGCATGAAAGTGGTATGAAGACTTGAAGAATCACTTGGGACACGATTCGTCGCTTGGCCATGGGCCTTAAACGGATACCGATACGCATAAAAGTGGTATGAAGACTTGAAGAACTACTTGCGACACGGTTCGCCACTAGGCCTTGAGCCTAGAATGGATATCGATACACATAAAAGTGATATGAGCAGCGAGTAGCAGCTTGCGGGTAGAAAGGTGATGTCTTTGATCTCTTCTCTTTCATGCCCCCCTTTTTTGTGTGCTGTGCTTGACTGCACTTCGTGATTTGCTGACCACATTGCCTGCATACTTATGAAAACTTGCAATTCACAATAAGATCAAGTCATCATGTAGTTTAACAAAGCCTTCCTTTTTTCATTTGTTTTGTCATTCACAGTTTATACTCTTGTACAAAGATTTTTGTTTAAGTAAATAGGTTATACTCTTATTTGGGAGCCTTCCTCTTTGAATGTGTGTGTGAACAGTTTATACTCTTGTTCAGGAGCCTTCTTTTTTCTTTTTTCTTTTTTTGAGTGCATGAACAGTTTAGAATCTTATTCAGGAGCCGCCTTCTTTTTTTTTGAGTACGTGCAAACAGTTTAGACTCTTGTTCAAGAGCCTTTTTGTTTTTTAATGTGCGAACATTTTAGTCTCTTTTTCAGGAGTCTTCTTTTTTGAATATGCGAACAGTTTAGTCTCTTGTTCGGGAGTCAGTCTAGCATTTCCTTAAGGGAGGGCATCGACCTCTTAGCTCGCGTCGCGGTTGGAAGAAGTTTGTTCATCTTCCTTAGTTCTTTCTTTTGAATTGGCCTTAGCCCTATGGCCAGTGAGAATTAGGACGTGCCTCTTTACTTTCAGCGAGTCAACCACCTTCATATCTAAAGTGGAAACACGCTTCATGCATGAAGGAATTGAACTTTGGACTTTATTTGTTTTGCCGAGGTGGCTGAACGCCAAATCTCTTTTTTGTGAGGGCGGTGCGCTTGATGACGTCCTGCCTATCTTGATTCTGGCGAAGACCAAGGGTTTGGGTTGCTAACCCTTTTTCAACCTATAGAAGACAGAAGGGTTTGGGGTTCTGCCTTTCCCAACCCGCTTAACACAGAAGGGTCGGGAAGGCATTGGTGCGACGTTGACAGCTGTAACCTATCGAACACTGATGTTTTTGGGTTGGTCTTAGCATTATCACCCTCATCATTATCAACCTCTTCGACTGTGATATATTGCGTGAGGGCTTGTTTGTCCTTACGTCGTCCCGAAATCCTTACGAGCTGGGGCAGTATGTAACCAAGATCAACTTTAGGCGTTGTGATGTTTCCCCCTTGAGTTTGCATGAGCCTTTGCGTGCTGTTAGGTTCGTAGGGCTTAGCTTCGATCACATGCCCCAAAGATGTTGGCTGGCTGAAGTCATAGCTGGGCCTCTTCATTAACTTGTGCGCATTAGGATTAAACCCATCACTGATGTGCATCTTTAACAGCTTGCTTTCTTCTTAGGACGAACCTTAATAAGAGGCAATAAAACCAGGGAGAGAAACTTTAGTCAATTTGCTTGGGTTTGCCCTATGAACTGAAAGCACACCCTTTTGTTAAGAATGCGCCAGCTTGCTTCATTGAACTTATGTTCAACCTTGGTTGCACTTTTAGGATTTGTACATTCACAAAATGGCGATTCTTCATCCTTGTGATAGGACATAAGAATGTATACGAAGACTGGCGCCGCTGAATTTGCCGCGACATTTGCTTGCTTGATGGACGAAACTAAAATTATCCTCTCATTCTTTTTTTTCGTTGTTGTTGTGGTTGGATGCTGCCATTACCACTTTCTTCAGGAGGGATATTCAGCTCTTCATTTGTTTCATCATCGTCAAATTCGAAACATGAGGTTGTGTAGACAGTCGCACTATAAAAGAAGCTCCTCGTGAAGTATTCTCCTGAGGCCTCTGGTGCTTCAGTGAGATCTATTTCAGAATCTAACTCATCAGCCTCTTGCACTGTGATGTGGCTAACTTCTGCTGTTTCATTCAAATCTAAAATGATTCTTCTTTCCTTAGCCAGTCGCATGATGCGTTCCTTGAGTGTAATGCACTTTTCAAGAGCATGACTAACAATTTTATGGTATCGATGGTATTTGGGGTCGGCAGTCCTCCCAACTTCCTCTGGACGCTTTGGTTCAGCCAATTCGATGACACTCTTCTCGAGCAAGTCATCTAGCATGCCTGATAAATATGAGTCAAGAAATGGATGCTTCTTTTCCTGAAGTTCTTTAGTGTTGGACGCTTATATGTCGTAACCTTGAACGACGACCTCTTCTTGCCCCCTAGTTTTGGCTTTCCCATAATGTGAATTAGCTGACTTGCAAAGGTGAACATCGCTTCTTTGGTCGTGCCCTTAGAAAATTTAACATTCTTCTCGAATTTAACTTTGTCCCTCTTTGATTTAGTAGAATTGAACGAGTTGGCACGACGACTAGCTATTGTCACCTCCATGTCATGCACTTTGATCGCCAATTTGTGAAAAGTCCTAGTTTTGCTCATTTGTAGGACGTACAGCAAGTCCCAATACATGCTTTGGGTGCACATTTCGACGATGGACGCTTTAGACAGCAGATCCTTACATTCGAGGCTAAGTGTGTACCAGCGACTGATGTAGTCAAGAACTGACTCGTCCTTCCACTATTTTGTATTTGTCAACTCAGTCATGCTGACAACGCGCTGAGTCCTGTAGAACCTGTTGAGGAACTCTTACTCCATTTGTTCCCAGCTGTCAATAGACTCAGGTTCTAAGTCAGTATACCTGGCAAAGGCAATACCTTTCAATGTCCTGATGAATTGTTTCACCATAAAGTCGCTGTCAGTCCCAGCATTGCTGTACATTTCAATAAAATGTGCGACATGCTGTTTTGGGTTACCTTTCCCAAAAAATTGATGGAACTTGGGGGTTTGGTAACCATAGGGCATGCGAAGAGCATCCACCCTCTAATGGAGGCCCATCCATAGGGTGCATAAGCGTTCAGATGATCCAAAATAATCAAGAAACCAAGTCCAAAGCCACGACCATTAATTGTTTGGTGAAGAACATTGATGGTGATGCACCTGGTTTTTCATCCGATTTTTCACCCAGTTTTGTCTACGTGATTTATCAAGTTTAATCCTAGTTTAATTGCTTGTTTTTTGGTGTACATACAAGCTTAAGAGCTTAGCTTTCATTTCCAATTGGAATTACCAGATTTGGAGTTCAATTGGTTAGTGAATTAGGTTAGTTACTAAACCTGTGCTGTTTTGAAGCCTAATCTGCACGGTTTTGGAAATCAGGCTGATTCAAGGGGTAAATGACGTCCAAATGCTATTATTCAAAAACAAGGGTAAACTAGACATCTTGAGGTTTCCTTCCATGTAAGGAAAGCCAAGATTGCTCAGCATTTGAGGTGTCAACCATGAAGCACAATTCACGGCAGAAATGGACACCTAGATACCTGGTTGCTTAGCAAGGTAGATTTCCCTCCTAGATGGGTTTGCTTGAGGTGTGTGCTTGCCTACTTGTTCATCTAGAGCTGCTTGGTAAGGTACCACCCAGCCACATAGGAGAGTGACACGTGAAAGCATGAAGAAGGCGACACATGTCAAGCTATGGACCGGCCATACTCAAACAACTTGGCAGCCATGCATTCATCAGCCTTTTGAGGTGGCAGCCGTGCATCCCTTACCTTCCTCAAAGGGAAATTGAGTCAACAAGGTTTCTTAATATTTAGGAAAGAGTTTAAGAAAGAAATCTTGTGTTTTGTAGCTTAAACTTTCAGCTTATGCATGTTAAGCTTAAACCATGTGTAATTAAGCATAGGGTTAGTTTAATGACTTTCCTTGCCTAGAAGGAAAGCTTCATTTCATGTAACAAAGGCCTTATAAGTGCCTTTGCTACCCTTTTGCATCACATCAAGCGTGTGTATCAAAATTAAGCAAAGACTTTGTGTCTTGTGTTCTTCTTAAACACTTAACTTGCTTATCCTTAATTAGGCCGATTAAGGTGGTGTTCAAGTGAGTCTTAATCATTGATTAGGTGGTGTATCTTATCCTAATCAAAGATTAAGGGCCCTAAGCTAAGTGATTAGTGGTGTATCTTATCTAATCACAAAGCTTAGAACTATCCAAACCACATTGAATTCACTTAAAGTTCATGAAGCTAGCTTTTGGATTCCTTAAAGCTCTCTTTTGTGTTCTAATCAGTGAACTTCTCATTCTTTTCATTCCACACATTTCCTACCCTTTCTTCTACTCCTTTCAAACTTAATCAAGGCCAAGACTTCTTGCTTTGATTCAGTTTTTAGCCCAAACACAAATCCACTTCAAACCGTGAGAAGTCACAAATTTCAGGCGTGCAAGGCAGAATTTTGGCACGGCCATACCGTGTCCTTAAGCACGGTCGTGCGTCCTTGAGTTCGTGAGTTTTCCATTTGATTTGATTATGTTCTTGTTGTAAGTTAGCTTGGGTTGTTCCTACCCTTGAGACTTACATCAATTTTGGTATCAGAGCAAGTTCATCCTTGCCTGGAACCTACCACACGCCTTTCCCAACTTATCTCTGAATCCGAAACTCAAACACAATCCTGTTCATCCAAACTTCCAACATGAGTTCTAGCATGACCATGGAAGAGAAACTTGAAGCAATGGCCAAGCAGATGTATGAAATCTCTATATCCAATCAAGAACTTAAGGCTCGAAATGAGTACTTGAGAAAACAGCTTGAAGATAACATGAAACAAAAACAAAAGCTTCAAGGGGGAAGTGAGCGAATAGGAATGCATTATGGAAGTGAAGAGGAAGCTAGCAATGCATTATCTTTCTCTGAAGATGATGTACCATTCGAAAGGACGAGAAGAAGAGCACGGCCTACTTTCAACTCAAACGATTTCAAAGTTGAAATTCCTGAGTTTGAGGGTAAGCTTGACCCAGATGAATTCCTTGAATGGTTACAAACTGTTGAGCGGATTTTCGAGTACAAGGAGATTCCAGAGGATCGGAAGGTGAAATTAGTTGCTCTTAGACTGAGAAAATATGCCTCCTTATGGTGGACAAACCTCAATGCTAAGAGAACTAGAGAAAGGAAGAGCAAGATTAATACTTGGGACAAATTGAAATCTAAGATGAAGGCACGATTTTTGCCATCCACTTATGTCCAAGACAACTACATGCTCTTTCATCATCTCACTCAAGGCAAAATGAATGTGGAAGAGTACACACGTGAGTTTGAAAAACTCATGATTAAGTGTGATATTCATGAGCCTTTTGAACAGACCATGGTTCGTTACCTAGGAGGGCTTGATCCTAGGATAGCCAACGTGGTTGAGTTGTAAGTCTATACCACCTTTGACGAAGTATGTGTTCTAGCACATAAGGTGGAACAACAAAGAAAATCCAGGATGAATATTCGTGATTCATTCAAGCCCCATTCTACACCAAACCGTGGGCAACCCTTCAACAAGGGGAGTACCACACCTCAGCCTAAACCATCAACTTCTTTCCTATCCAATCTACAAAAGAACCAAGCTCTTCAAAGGCCACCACCACCAAACCCCCCACATCCAAACCCATACCCCGTAAACCAAAGAAGGTGTTATAAGTGTCAAGGCTTGGGACATATTGCTTCTAATTGTCCTAGTCGAAAGGTATTCAGCTTAGCTGAATGGGAAGCCATAGAGGGAGAATTTGCCGAGGAGAAAGAGGAGGAAAAGGAAGAAGATGCTGAGAACGATCATGAAGATGATCAGGAGGAGTTTGTAGAGAACGCAGATGAAGGTGAGATGCTAGTAATTCGAAGGGTATTGAGTAACCAACGAGTTGCTAAGGATGAACAACGTGAGAACATCTTTCACTCACGGTGTACAGTCTAAGGCAAAGTTTGTTCCTTAATCATCGATGGAGGAAGTTGTGCCAACGTTGTTTCAATAAGTATGATTGAAAAATTAAGCCTTCAGGCCACGGCACACCCACACCCATACAACATTCAATGGTTAAATCAAAGCAAGGGAATACAGGTTAATTCTCGTTGCTTGATTTCATTCTCTCTTGGTAAAAATTACCAAGATGAACTTTGGTGCGATGTTATCCCCATGGATGCTTGCCATATTTTACTAAGGAGACCATGGATGTATGATATAAAGGTCATGCATAATGGTTACCTAAACACCTATTCCTTTACCAAAGATGGCAAGAAAATTACCCTGAATCCTATGTCACCATCTGAACTCCGTAAAATGAAACCACAAAAAAGCCAAAATCAATCTGACTTGCTTTTGACATATGGGGAACCACTTTTGAAAGCTACTCAACACGAGTTTAAAGCTTTGAAAGAGTGGATATTGCAAGTTCAAAATGAACCAGAAACACCACTTCCATCCCATCCTGTAGCCAAGGTCATACTGGAACAGTTTAGTCACCTATTTCCTGATGAGATACCTTCGGGTTTACCACCCAAGTGTGACATACAACATCATATTGACCTTATCCCAGGATCCATTCTACCAAATAAACCAGCCTACAGAACAAACCCAAAAGAAACCCAAGAGATTCAACGTCAAGTTAAAGAATTGGTGTCTAAGGGGTTGGTGCGAGAATCCTTGAGTTCGTGTGCTGTCCCGACTCTCTGGTTCCAAAAAAGGATGGTAGTATGAGGATGTGTGTTGATAGTAGGGCCATAAACAAAATTACTATAAAGTATAGGTATCCCATACCTAGGCTTGAAGATATATTGGACGAATTACATGGCTCTAAGGTGTTTAGTAAGATTGATTTAAGGAGTGGTTACTATCAGATTCGTATTAGAGAGGGTGATGAGTGGAAGACTACTTTTAAGACTAAAGGTGGATTATATGAATGGTTAGTCATGCCTTTTGGTCTTTCAAATGCCCCTAGTACGTTTATGAGATTGATGAATCAAGTATTTCGGCCATATTTGGGCAAATTCGTGGTCGTATACTTTGATGATATATTGGTGTTTAGCAAGAACGAGCAAGAGCATCAAGATCACTTAACTCAGGTGATGCTTGTTCTTGAAAAGGAAAAGTTATTTGGTAACCTTAAGAAGTGTACCTTCTTTACCCATGAAGTTACCTTCTTAGGTTATATTGTTTCAGAAGATGGAATTAAGGCGGATGAAAGCAAGATTGAGGCCGTTCGGACTTGGCCTATTCCTAAAAGTATTCATGATGTTCGAAGCTTTCATGGCTTGGCTTCTTGCTACAGGAGATTCATGCGCAATTTCAGCACTATTTTAGCTCCTATGACTGAAGTTCTTAAGGGTTCCTCATTCACATGGAATCCTAAAGCACAAGCTGCCTTTGAAGAAGTGAAAGAGAGACTAACTCAAGCACCGGTATTAGCTTTACCATGCTTTGAGAAGGTCTTTGAAATTGAGCGCGATGCTTCTGGAGTTGGTATTGATGGAATTCTTACCCAAGAAGGACATCCTTTAGCCTTCTTCAGTGAGAAATTATGTGATACCAGAAGAAGATATTCAACCTACGATAAAGAGTTCTATGCCATCATTCGATGCTTGGAACATTGGAATCATTATTTGGTTGCCAGTGAGTTTATTCTTCATTCTGATCATGAGGCTTTGAAGTATATTCAAGGTCAACACAAATTAAACTCACGACATGCCAAGTGGGTTGAGTTTCTACAATCCTTTCACTTCACTATTAAGCATAAGTTCGGAAAGATGAATCAAGGCGCCAATGCCCTTTCTCGGCGTTATCTATTATTATTTCAGTTAGATGCTTGTATCCTTGGATTTGAGCATCTAAAGGTGTTGTATCAGGATGATGAAGATTTTGGGGTGTTATATTCTGAGTGCACCAAGCGTCCCAAAGGAGATTTCCTTGTTCAAGAAGGCTTTCTCTTCAAAGGTGCTCGATTGTGTGTCCCTAAGTGCAGCACACGTGAGTTGTTGATTCGAGAAGTCCATGCTGGATCTTTAGCTGGTCATTTTGGTGAAGGCAAGGCCCTAATCATGCTTAGGGAACATTATTATTGGCCAGGCATGGAGAAGGACGTTCAAGATATCATTAGAAGATGCAGTACATGTCAAATTGCAAAGAGTCATTCACTCCCCCAGGGGCTTTACACGCCACTACCTATTCCCACGTTACCTTGGGTAGACGTTAGTATGGATTTCATACTTGGTTTACCAAAGACACAAAGGAATAAAGATTCTATCTTTGTGGTTGTGGATCGATTTTCAAAGATGGCTCATTTTATTCCCTGCAACAAGACTAATGATGCTACTCATGTCGCTGAGCTCTATTTCAAAGAGGTGATGAGATTACATGGAATTCCTCGTTCCATCGTCTCAGATCGAGATACCAAGTTCTTAAGTCACTTTTGGATTACTTTGTGGAAGAAGTTGGGTACCAAACTCAAATATAGTACCACTTGTCATCCACAAACAGACAAGCAAACAGAGGTTACTAATCGAACCGTTGGTACTCTATTAAGGGTTTTGATTAAAAACCAAGCAAAAGCCTGGGATCTGTTACTTCCACATACTGAGTTTGCATATAACAAGACTCCTAGCAAGGCTACTGGTCTATCACCCTTTAAGGTGGTCTATGGGATTGATCCCCTGAGTCCACTTGATCTTACTTCCCGACTGTTAGATCAAAAGCCTAGTGCGGATGCCACAACTAGAGTGGAAGAGATTCAAAAGTTGCATGAGTTAGTAAAGGCCAAGATTGAGAAAACTACCCTATCATACACGGCCCAAGCTAACAAGCATAAGAAGGAGAAGCTTTTCAAGCCAGGCAATTTGGTTTGGATACATCCACGTAAAGAACGCTTTCTTTCCAAACAGAAAACTAAGTTGATGCTACGAGCAGATGGTCCATTCAAGGTTTTGGAATGGCTTAATGACAATGCTTATAAGGTGGAATTACCAGGCGAATATGGAGTATCATCTACATTTAATGTTGCTGATTTAAGCCCTTATGAAGCAGATGATTATCTTTCTGATTTGAGGATCAAATCTTCCCAACAAGGGGAGAATGATGGAGGTCCATCCATAGGGTCCATAAACGTTCAAATGATCCAAAATAATCAAGAAACCAAGTCCAAAGCCACGGCCATTAATTGTTTGGTGAAGAACATTGATGGTGATGCACCTAGTTTTTCATCCGATTTTTCACCCAGTTTTGTCTACTTGATTTATCAAGTTTAATCCCAGTTTAATTGCTTGTTTTTTGGTGTACATACAATCTTAAGGTCTTAGCTTTCATTTCCAATTGGAATTACCAGATTTGGAGTTCAATTGGTTAGTGAATTAGGTTAGTTACTAAACCTGTGCTGTTTTGAAGCCTAATCTACAAGGGTTTTGGAAATCAGGCTGATTCAAGGGGTAAATGACGTCCAAATGCTATGATTCAAAAACGAGGGTAAACTAGACATCTTGAGGTTTCCTTCCATGTAAGGAAATCCAAGATTGCTCAGCATTTGAGGTGTCAACCATGAAGCACAAGTCATGGTAGAAACGGACACCTAGATACTCGGTTGCTTAGCAAGGTGGATTTCCCTCCTAGATGGGTTTGCTTGAGGTGTGTTCTTGCCTACTTGGTCACCTAGAGCTGCTTGGTAAGCTGCCACTGAGCCACATAGGAGAGTGACACGTGGAAGCATGAAGAAGGCGACAAATGGCAAGCTATAGACCGGCCACACTCAAACAACTTGGCAGCCATGCATTCATCAGCCTTTTGAGGTGGCATCCATGCATCCCTTACCTTCCTCAAAGGGAAATTGAGTCAAAAAGGTTTCTTAATGTTTAGGAAAGAGTTTAAGAAAGAAATTTTGTGTTTTGTAGCTTAAACTTTCAGCTTATGCATGTTAAGCTTAAACCGTGTGTAATTAAGCATAAGGTTAGTTTAATGACTTTCCTTGCCTAGAAGGAAAGCTTCATTTCGTGTAACCAAAGGCCTTATAAATGCCTTTGCTACCCTTTTGCATCACATCAAGCGTGTGTATCAAAATTAAGCAAAGACTTTGTGTCTTGTGTTCTTCTTAAACACTTAACTTGCTTATCCTTAATTAGGCCGATTAAGGTGGTGTTCAAGTGAGTCTTAATCATTGATTAGATGGTGTATCTTATCCTAATAAAAGATTAAGGGCCCTAAGCTAAGTGATTAGTGGTGTATCTTATCTAATCACAAAGCTTAGAACTATCCAAACCACATTGAATTCACTTAAAGTTCATGAAGCTAGCTTTTGGATTCCTTATACCATAAGCTCTCTTTTGTGTTCTAATCAGTGAACTTCTCATTCTTTTCATTCCACACATTTCCTACCCATTCTTATACTCCTTTCAAACTTAATTAAGTCCAAAACTTCTTGCTTTGATTCAGTTTTTAGCCCAAACACAAATCCACTTCAAACCGTGAGAAGTCACAAATTTCAGGCGTGCAAGGCAGAATTTTGGCACGGTCATACCGTGTCCTTAAGCACGGCCGTACGTCCTTGAGTTCGTGAGTTTTCCATTTGATTTGATTGTGTTCTTGTTGTAAGTTAGCTTGGGTTGTTCCTACCCTTGAGACTTACATCACCCTCTTAGTGTAAGGCTTGGTGTATAAGTGAGTTCTGCGTGAACCTCCACCTAGCTGTGCCTTAACAGCATTTGCTATTAAGTCTTTGGATTTACTCAATGGTCATTGATCTAGAGGACTTGACATGTTTAAGGGTAGCACCTTTCTTTAACTGCTTCTCGCTGTCAGAGGCTTCAATGTGAATAGACATTTTTTCTAAGTCTTTTGTAGAAGATTAAGCTGGCCATTTTTCTAACTTCCTGGTCAGTAGCTTAGCAACCTTTTCTTCTTAAAGCTTAATGCGCAGTTCCTTTTCTTCGTTGTCCCTGGTGAGTTTTTCTAGGTTGGCTTTCATGTTAGCCATCTCCTGTTCCAGAGTGGTTATATTTGTCATCATGAATGGCATGACAACAGTTTTGGAGGACTCAACTTCAGTCTCTGACATGTGCGTCCCCTTTGGTGAGGGCGAAGAAAAGTCATTACTGTAGTAGTCTTCAACCTCGCAAACTGGAGATTGAAGATGGAGGTTTTGAATTTCACCTATCCAAGACGACGCCTTTTGCTGCGTCTTCAAGTCTTAGAGTTTGGATGGGGGCGGCGCAGTTTGCCCAGGAGCGGTTGGTGTAACAGCTTTCGCCATACTTCTAGTCTTCATTGTGCGCGTGCACTTGCTAGACGTTATGCTTGCTCCACAGGATATGCGCGAAAGAGATCCTGTGGTCTTCTTCTTTGAAGCTTGCGGGGTAACATTCTTTATAACCATGACTTCATTGAAGAAGATGTTCTTATGACTTGAAAGTCTTGATCTTTTAGGAGAAAGAGAAGAGAGGTAGAGAAGTCCCACCGGACGTGTCAAATTTTGTAATCACAAAATTACAAAGATTGAATTTTTATATATTCAATTGAATGAATTTGAGTACAATCTCTATAAATACAAAATCCTCTTATTCTTTCTCTTTTAATGATGGATTTTCTAACCTTTGAATCAAGGGGGTAGGGGCCTATTTATAGGAAAGCCTCCCCCTGAAAGTCAAGATAGGCCTTAACTTGGGTTTTGAGCTTTGACCTAAGTTTTAGACCTTTCAATCAGGCTTGACCCAAGACTACTTTGACTTTCATTTGCTTTGACTTTCACTTAGGAGTCTCCCAGGCTTGGGCCGAGCATTGGCTTGGAAGCTGCCTCGAGCTTTGACTAGACGTTGACTTAAGAGTCGTTTTGACATTTAACTTGTGAGTTGATGTAGGTCTTGACCTTTGACTTTGACCTTTGACTTTGACCATGCCTTAACTTGAACATCGTTCGGGCTTTGTGTCATGACTTGACTTGGTAGTCGTCTTGAGCCTCAGTTTGAACTTTGATTTAAATTTTGACTGAGCCTGGACTTGGAAGTCATCTGGGCTTCATCTTGGACTTGACTTGTGAGTCTTTTGGACTTGACTTGTGAGTCTTTGGGCTTGATTAAACTAATTAACAAGGTTGGCCTGATTAATTAATTTAATTTCATTTTGATACGGCATGAATAATTTTTAGCGCCTACACACATGTACCAAGAACCTTGAGTATTGTTATAAGATCAAATGGATTGGCCATAATGTTCAATTTTGTAGATGACATGATGGCACACAAAGACAGTGAACGTGAAGCACTTTCCTATGAAGGAAATGGTTGTAGAGCCATTGCACTAGCCTTGGTTAGCACATAAAAGCTTAACAGTCTTCGTAGATGACAACTATGCCCTAGCATGTCCACCAATTATTTTTCGGATGTTCATAGGTGATTGTCTACTGTTGTGAACTTCAAATATGTTGTTCTGTATGCATTAGTTATTAGAATGTTTAAATACGCGTTCATATTGACAGAAGCTTGTTGTGTATTTTTTAATGTGAAAAGTATGTTGAGTAAACTTGAGGTTAGCCCTCCCACACGGGTAACCGCTTCCATTGATTTGAGTATCAATAGGAGATGAGACAAAATTTTAAGCAAAATTATCACAAGAATAATTATGAGAACCTATTAACTTAAAATTACGAATGTCGCCTTGATAATGATAGAAGGTCATTACAAAGTATGGATAAAAATGACTTTTACCTAATCCACCTCGAAGAGGCCAGATTTGAGTCAAATCAATGAGTGGATTTGGGAACTCAGTTTGGACAATAAGGTGTCTAAATATTATCTGTACAATATTTTGGTCAAAGAACTAAAAAACATACGTTCCATAGGAAATGAGAGAATATTGCAGTACATGTTTCATCTCATGTGTGCAAGGGACGACCAATCAGGTTAATACAAGTTATATCCTGCATATATTTGTGTGAGACCCATAAAGTCATGGCCTTATATCTGGCCCTTAGGACTCCAATCAGTAGTTTGAGACTCGATTCAATGTTCGTTATCTCAGTGTGTTGCCAAAGGATCATGAATGATTTAGTCTGGCAGAACACGTCTAGAAAAATGAGTTGAATTTGGTCAAGAGTCTCGTGAGAAGAGGAAGATCATTTACAGAATCTCATTAGTTTCCATTCACCTGTGCACTAATTATGACATACGTGTCGTAATTGTGAATATGAAATGTGATGATCTTATAAGATCAAAGTGAGACATCTTGAAGAGATCGAAATAATCTTTCACAAGTATGCTGGTCGCATGGCTTATTTTGTCAAGTATGAAGATTGTGCAGAAATAAAAGAAAATAAGTTTTTCTTAAGGTAGAAATAAGCATTCCCTTATTTGAGAGTGGGAGATGTTGGACTTAGGGCATAATGCATCCATAAGGGTTGTAAGGCTGAAAAGCATAATAAGCTGACGACTTAGGCACCTTAGAAACCCTAGTTCCTTAATTGATCCATCTTAAATAAAAGGGGACCAGGCTAAGAGGAAGAACATAACAAGAAACACCGAGGGTCCTCTAAAGTGAGTTTTCTGCACAAAACTCTATAGCTCTTAAGCTGTGGGATTGTGAAAGTTTTTCCAATTGTGAGTTCATTCCTCGACCAGTTATTTAAATTCAAAGTTCAGTCGTCTTCCACTGTAGGATTAAGGTAAATCTATTTACGCTTAATTTGATATATTAATTCCTTCAATATATATATATATATATATATATATATATATATATATATATATATATATATATATATATAGTATGTATGTATGTATGTATGTATATATTTATATATGTATGTATGTGTGTGCGTGTGTGTGTGTGTGTGTGTGTATATATATATATTTGTGGAAAGGTAAGTACAAGACATTAGGTAGCCCTTCTCACCAGGGTTCTACCCAAATTATCATTGATAAGAAGAAAAAGAAAATCCTAACAAGGTGGGGATAAAAAAATAGAAAGAGAGGTACATCTAACTGAACAACCATATTTGTCATCCAATCTGCTGCCATGTTACCCTCATGACAGATATGTGTAAATGAGATAGACTCACAGCTTGAAATCATGTCCCTAATGTCTTGAAGGATAGAAGTTGTTTGCCAAGGTGTGTTGATATGTGTTTTCATCAGTTCGATAACAATCTGATTATCCCCTTTGACTTCAATACTCTGAAAACCAACCTGTAGAGCGACCTTAATTCCATCTCTCATTGTCGTGGCTTCTGCGACCAAAATCAAGGCTTGGTCCATAAAGCAACAACCAGACATGATTAAACCTCCTTGCTAGTTACGAATAACAAAGCCTGCCACTGCACCCGCTGAAGATTTGGATCCGTCGAAGTTGATTTTAGTGGATTCCCCTCGTGGTAACTTCCACCTGATTAATTAGATGTTCATTGGATGATGATGAGGGTGGGGAGAAGATGGTGGAGAACCCTACGGAGAGGAAGAGGTTGAAATTCGTAATTTCCATTCCATCCAACTACGCTTTGCGTGTAGTAAGGTCCCCATCGGTGATGGAGTTTCATTTTTAAAAATTAAATCATTACGCGATTTCTAGATACTCCATAAGAGCAATGTAACCCGAGAAAAATGAGGGAAATGGTTGCAGACTAACAACTGCAGTTCTTCTCGGAGTGAAGATGTAGACTAAGAGAATGGAAGACTTAGAATTTATTGGTGTGCGATAGCCATATCCCAAACTTTATGTGTCATAGGGCAACGAAGAAAGATATGGTCTGAATCTTCAATATCATTAAGGCAGGCTGGGCATATAGGATCCAGTTGGATTCCCCAACGAAGCAATGTGCCGCATGAAGCCAAAGCATTATGGCATAATATATATATATATATATATATATATATATATATATATATATATATATATATGTATGTATGTATGTATATATATGTATGTATATGTACACATACATATATAAATATACATGTATATATATATATACACACACACACACACACACTCTCATACATACATATATAAATATACATGTGTGTGTGTGTGTGTGTATATATATATATATATACACATATATATATATATTTTCATATATGTATATCTATATATATATATATATATATATATATATAGACACACACACATATATATATATGTTATGCTCGTGTTCGTTATTTTACGTTAAGCTGATTGTATCGCTTTCCTACGTTATAAAATTCGTATTGTTATTAACTACACGAGTTAAACTATTATTGATGTGCTTATATGAGCGATAATGTTATTAAAAAGAATGTTTTGTCATCATTAACATTATCCTTATCATTATTAGTAGTTTTGAAAATCCTTTGATGATTTTAGTAAGCATTAATATGGATTATTAACGAGTATTAAATCGAATAGGAACCCGAATACGATTAGACTATCAACCTTAGAAGTAATTCGATGTTATTAAATCTAACCTAGATAGATTTGGGAACGAATAGTTGATGAAGGATTATATTATCAATCGGCTTTAGAATTCGGTTTACGAATTATATTAGCGGTGTCAAATATGAAACAGTTTGGGACCCAAAAAAAAAGAGAGGGAGGGGCATTTTAGTCATTGTGTACGATCCCCTCTTTTCCTTCTTTTCCCTGTCGCGACCCCCTCCCCTTCCTGACACCCTCTTTCTCTCTCCTCTCAGCTCTTCTTCTTCCTCCTCTCATCTCCACCATACATGCACCAGAAGAGCTCGAATTCGAGCTGATTTGTCTCACACACACCTGCAAAACTCATCCATTCGGCGTCCCCCACGAGCTAGCTTCCGTTTGGTGCGAAATCTAGGTGAAATCGAGCGAACCCACCACGTTTTTTAGTGGGTTTGGAGTACGAATTCGGCCTCCCAATATTTGTAAACGCTAGCCATGTAATTCGACGTTTAGTTGTTTCAAAATCTCTATAATTGAAGGTAAAATCTACTGCTTTCAAACACCCAATTCATTCTCAATCAGTAAGTGAGTTTGAGTCTGTTTTAGGGTTCTAATTTTTGGGAATTTGGACACGATTTGGGTCCTGTTCGAGCGTGGGTGAGCAAGAGTCGAAAGTTTGGAGTCGTTCGAGCCCTAAAGTCAAGCCAAACAGCCTTCGAACGAAAACTTAGCTCGGAATCGAGGTGAGAGTTCCTTTCCTCCTAATTACCACTATTTTTAACGAATTTAACTAAATTTAGTGAGTGCACGTCGATTTTGAGTTTAGTATTTAGTTTGGTGAATTAGAATTGATATTGAGAATTTATAAGTTTGGTACTGATGAGGGTTGATTGCATGTTGTTTCAATGCGTGGTTGAATGAACCAGATAGTTGAAGGGCTTAGAATAAACAGAAAATAGCATCAGTGTCTCATAGTTGAACTCTGTTTGAAGCCTAAGGATGCTAACCAAATGATTGAAATAATTGTGGATCGAGCTGAATAATGTTTAAGGGTTATGGCTAAATCAGTCTGGCTACGTCGACAACCTGGTTGTGGGAATTGTAGTGAAATACTATACCTATGGTTATTGGTTTTCGAAGTAGGAGGCAAATATCGCTTAAAGTTTCTAATTGCATCAGTTAAGTATACGCTAAATTTCAAGTTGGCTATCACGGTCGTTTTATGTATTGTTAAACAGAATGTCATATCTACATACGATCGTTTTATGTATTGTTGGTTTGTGCATGCCAATGTTGAACCGAGTTGGTAGTTGGTTGGTTTGAGGTGGAACTAATGAGAAGTTTGAGGCTTGTGGCCGGTGCTGTGTGAGGAGGGAGTTTGGGTTGTGAACTACCGCAATCATGTGGATTGCGAGACTATGTGTCGCTCATTGAGTAGATTCTGCTGAGTTGTGATATGAAGTGTATAAATGTACTATGTGTGAACCCTTTTCCCCCGATATGCTACGTGATGTTATGTAATTAATTCTTGAAACTTTAGACGTCTTTAAAAAGAAAAGGTCGTTTAAAAATCTTGTTTTACATGTTTGAAAGTGCTTTTAAGTTTATCAGCTGTCTATTCGCTTGTTAGGGCATCTAAGGTGTAAAAAGGTCCTAAATTGTCAAACTATTTAGTTAGTGACTTGACTGAATAGTCGATAGGTTTACGAAATTTAAAAGTGAACTAAAAGTGAATTTGAACATGTTTAAGGCTTTGGTTTGTGTACGGCTTCTCCTTAAGTTTACAAGGATTTAAACAATCTAAGAAGGGCATCTTAAGGTGTTAATTATGAAATTTAGCTGACTTGTATGCTAATTGCTTATTTAAGTCTCCACTGGGTTTTAAGTTGAGAGCTAGTAAATCCATTATGTCTTTAAGAAGCGTTTACGTTGAAAATTTACGAAGGAACCTTATTTGCCTTATAAACGAGCCAAGAACTTTAGGTTTTTGGATAATAGCAAGTTTGAAAACGTTTTAAGCATTTAACTTATTTATTCCCCCTTCTTGAGTTTTAAAAACGAATTGAAAGGAGTTATGGAATGACAACTGAAGTTTTAATACGAATCTAATTTGAGTTAAACGCTAACTAAGTATTTTGAGTTCTAAATGGGTTTCTTTTCGTGAATTAGCAAACTTATTACATTTATATGAAGCTTTCAAGTTAGAAACGAAGTCGTTTTATGATTTAGCAACCTTATTACATTTATACGAAGTTTTTAAGTTAGAAACGGAGTCGCTTTACAATTTAACAAACTTATTACATTTATACGAAGCATTCAAGTTAGAAACTAAGTCGTTTTACAATTTAGTACACGTATTGCATTTGTAAGAAGCTTTTAAATTTAAAGCAAAGTCAGTTTGCATATTAACAAGCTTATTACGTTTTTAAGAAGCTTTTAAGTTTCAAAGAAAGTTGATTTACGTGTTAATAAACTTATTACGTCCATAAGAAGCTTTTAAGTTATTTACGAAGTCGATTTGCGTGTTAACAAATCTTATTTCGTTTATAAGAAGCTTGTAAGTTTAAAACGAAGTCGTTTTACAAACTAACAAATGTATTACGTTATTAAGAAGCTTTTAAGTTGAAAACGAAATCGGTTTACGATTTAGCAAACTTATTATGTTTATATGAACCTTTTAAGTTAGAAACAAAGTCGATTTACGAATTAGTAAACGTATTTCGTTTATTAGAAGTTTTTAAAGTTAAAAGTAAAGTCGTTTTACGAGTTATTACGTTTGTAAAAAGTTTTTAAATTAAAAACGAAGTGAACTATAAGCATTTAATAAGGTTATGATCGTTTTGTGAAAAGGTAAGTTTTCAGTATAGTAAGCAACTGAAGAAGAGAAATGAAATACGTTTTTAAAGGCTAAGAAAGTGCTAGGGAATTGGCCGGGATTAGGAACTGGACTCAAGATATGAATTATCTTGGTGCGAGCTGTTCCTGGAAACTAGCTGCAAAGATGGTGTGAGCTGTTTCCCCCTAAAGAAATGTTAGGAACTGGACCCAAGATATGAATTATCTTGGCGTGAGCTATTCCTCGGATAAGCAATGATGTGTGACGTATAAGAAAACCTTAAGGGAGATTGGACTCAGGATATGATTATCCTGGTATGAGTTGTTGCCCCACAAAGGACAGTATCGAGGTTAGAATTGATCTACTAAGACGCATTTTGGCCAACAGTTAAGTACGTAGACCCCAGGGATAACGTAGATTAAGAGTGACGATCTCACTTAAGGGTGGTGTTGACCTCCCTAGCCAGCACAATAAGATGGTTTTATATTATAAGTAAGTTCCTGATAAAAGGAGATTTGGCTTTTTGCCATTCTAAGCAGTTCAAAAAAGGGAAGAAGTTCTTTTAAAGTAACACAAGCCTCAAGAGGCCAAGTAAAGCATTTTTAAGAAAAAAAGAAAGCTTTCAAATTTACGTAACCTACATATATTTTATGAATGTGTTCTAAATATAGTTTAAATGAAATTTCAAATGAAGTATAGTTACATTCTAGTAATGCATCGTATATTCAAGCTTTTCAATGTGCATATTCAATGAAAGTTCTTGTCAAGTCTTTCTTACCAGTTTAGATGTTTTCAGTACTTTCAGAAAGAATTATAAGCTTTCAAGAAGTTGGCGTGAATTATAAACTAACCTTGGAATATATGAAGAGTCACTGCGTTTTCAAAAGTATGTTTGAAAGCTTCAAACTCAATCCTTGTTGCTTGTTTGATTATGTGTCAAACTATTTGTTAGTAGGGAAGCTTGGCCGTTTAGGGCCTAGAAACGAGTTGAGGGGTTAGAATGAAGTTTTTAAGGGTGGTGATCTTTCCTTGGGAATTTTAATTGCCTAATATGATAGTAAAATATGAATGCGTGATATGTGGCTATTATTAGTATTATTACCTGCAACTATTTTGGATTTTAGGAGTAGGGAATTCTCATTGAGCGTGTGGTTGCTCATTCCATTACTCTTTCTCCTTTTTCCCTAGGCTTTTGTTATGACAGGTGGAAGTCAAGCTACTTACGCGAGCTGGAGTTTACCCCTACTTGAAAAAGAGTCATGTGTGCCATATAGAAGTAGATTCATGTGTTTAATGATGTAATATAATGTATTCCTAGTTTCTAAATGCTGTAACTAAGTTTTCTTCTAGCTGATATAATACATATTGTTTACGAGTCGCTCTGTATGGCTGTAAGAGCCAACCATTTGAATAGTTAGACGTCTTCTTGGTTAAAGTTA